>JARHVA010002034.1:1225000-1452500 GCA_037957365.1 Torreya grandis
ACCCGATCCCATCATTATAATTAAAATGTAAAATGTGATAGTATCATAAGGATTATTAATATATATAAAGTGTATCAAAAGGTTTGTTTAAGACCAATGAAGACACCTATAAACCTACCAACACAAGCCCAATATGAACTCTCAAACCTCTCAAGATTGTCTCAAGGGTATAAAAGGCCTAAGACCTTTCACTTCATGCCTAAAATAGTTTGTATTTTAGAGGAATGAATTTAATAATGTTTAAGTTTTTTTGACATTATTTATGGTATTGAGGCAACTTCACAAGGTTACAGTATGCAAGGGACCTCAAAGGGTTTGAGCTGGGAAGGATGTCTTAACAAGTCTATGAATAGTATAAACTTTGCCTAGAAGTATTCCATGTTTATAAAGGCATATTATTAATTGATACATGGTATAAAGGATTATAAGAAGGTCTATGAATTATCTAAGTCCTCTAAATTAGGTCCCATGACAAAAGTTGTAAGACCCCCAGTCCTCATTGAGAAGCGTGTTAATTATGAGTTATGGTTGAGAGATGGTCAAAATCCATGGTGCTTAAAGTTTAAAATAATTTAGGAAGGTGAGGTAAGATCAAAGTGGTGAAGTGATAATCATATATATTTATTTCCTTCAAGAGATAAAAACAATGTTGATATATCTTCAAGGTTATAGGTGGTTCTTAGGCCAAAACATGCTAAATAGTCAATATAAAGATTGAAACCACCTTGACAAGTTATTTGAATAAGGTAATATATATGTGTTGAAGAAATAGAGGATTCATGAGGATCATGATAATTATTAGAGATTGGAGGATCAGAGGTCATGAGGATCAGACCACTTAAGGTAATAAGTAGTTAAGACATCTAGATTACCACCTATAGGCCAATCATGAAGAGGTAGGTGACTAAGTGAAAGATAGTTTGGATAGAATATTTAGAGGTGTATACCAATAAGAGAAACTTATACATATATTTCCATTACTTAGTGAATTTTATGTGCTAGGAAAGGATAAGGTACACACTTATATTCCAATCAAACCCTAATCTAGGACCTATAGTTCTACCATGAAAGAATGAATAACATAGGTGTATGTGAGATGAATAAAGGTATACATGATCTATATAGGGTCTAAAAATATTAGAAATAATTTTATAATAAATGATAAAACATAAAGGTGCAACAAAAGGATGATGTTCATACTTTTTATAGATAGACCCATGAGACTCCTATAGGTAAGGCCTTGGAAAAAAGTGGAGAGAGTGCTTTGAACCATGCATAGAGGAGAGGTGAAATAATGTAAAATAAACCTTTTAAATTGAATATCAAACGTTATCAATGTCTCCATCTAATTTTTATGGCTCTCTAAAGTGATGAAGAGCCTTGATAGGCTAATTAGGCCTAGTAGGCTTAAATAGGAGTGTACATGCCTAAGCATGAACTTTGAGAACAAAGTGGTTTTTGGAAATGTTTTAAGGATTGAAATATAGAGGTTAATGAGTTTAAATTTTTCAATATAGTTTAATGGGTTATAAACTCATGGGATTAAGAAGAATCCAAAGAACTAGACCTCTACGGTCAAACTAGCCTAATGGCTTATAAACCCTATACATAGGTATGAGGGTTCTATAGACACTTTAGGCATTTATAAAAGAAAATAAACCATTGGAACATGTTAATATAGGTGTTAAATGCCTCATAAGAGTGTTTGGATCCAATTTCAATCATTTTCACATCAATTATAGTCAAATTATCTCTCTCAACCTCACAGTTGTAGGGTTTTAAGCCTGAGACACAATGTCCTCATGCGTGAACATCTATGATTAGGTGTATGGATTTATCATATGTTAGGTAAAGTTTATTTAGTTTTTATATTTGAGATTATTGGCATTGGTTATTAAATTTAAGCCCTCATCGCTATGAACAATTATTAAGAGACCATACCCCTTAAACCTTCCAAAAAACCTCCATAATGACCCAATGAAGAATAACTTTAGATAAATGCAATAAAATGCCTTATTTTGGATTATAAAACACTATAAACAAATTTCACACTTTGAAAAGGTTATAATAATGCCATTGGGTTGTATGAACACCTATATAGATGTAATAAATACCTTATCTTTATAGGACTTTATGGTGGCTTTAAGGTGCATAAATAGATGATAAATTTAAAATAATAAGGGAGGGTGAAAATATATGTATTTTACCTTATCATGCCATAAAATACACTTAATTCCTCTTATAATTACTCATATAGGCCTAAATTAGGAAGGTAATCTAGAGGTGCTAGTAGAAGGATGACCTAGTCACCTAAGTGAGCAAAGATGGAAGATGTGTAATATCTAAAAGGAATAAATAATACTATAAAATATTTATTTATTAATTAATTATACTCATTAACCCATTAAAAATGTTCTAATAAATTTTCATGGTCATCCAAGTGATTATACTGAGTGACTAGGACTAGTTTCCTAGTAGGCCTATTTGGCTAGTTAAGGAAGAGGTCTCTTGGCATAGAGAGCTAATAAGGGGTGAATTGAATATCATAAATGGTCTTGTAACTATTTTATTGAGGAATTAATGCAAATTTAATTACCATTGATAAATATGAGGCAATTTTAGGTCTAGTCAATATGCAAAAGAAAGAGGTAGGCTATTTAATGCTTTATGAAAGCTAGATAGACCATATTATACCATTTTAACTAGCAAGGGAAGAGGTGGTTAACAAATTTTTAACTATCATACCTTGAATGAGGTCAAATAAAGACTAAAATAGTCTCCACCACTCCATATATATGCCATAACTCCATAAATATCTTCAACCAATCATGACCAATGTAATGAAGAGGGATAGAAGGTGGTGTCTCATGCACTGTCCTTCTGATTTGAAATTGAAGATGGAGGTGTATTGAAACATTGATGAGATTTAGTTATCTATTTTACTTCTCTCACCTTCTCATATTCTATAAATTGGGATTCAAAATCCATATATGGATCCCTCAAGTGGGTAAGAATAAACTCTACTAAATTATACCTTGTAAACTTTAAAATAATATAAGGACTAGTTTAGCTTCTCCATGCTAGTCTAGTGTGTTTCATAATTGTTTATTTTCATAAGTGGTTGAGTCTTAGCTCCATTTTTAGGTCTTTTATTCTCACCTATTTTCTAGGATATTATTCTAAACAATTCATATGGTGTGTGAAAGTATTAGTGATTGTGCTTAGAGTTGAATATGATTGGTAGTGCCTTGAATCATACCTCTCATTCATCACCCTCAAGTTTTATTCATGTATCATAGCCTCCATGTGAATTAATAATGCTTAGGAGTATTTTAGAGATAGTGGTTTAGTCACTAGTCCTTATCTTATTCATAAGAATTATTAAAGGGTCAAATAGAGAGGACACAACATGTCGATGCATCACCTCCTATAGCTTAGGTTTGTTTAATGAAAAATATTATCCCTTTTCATTGATAAGTAAGTAGGTTTAGGAATTGAGCCTAGATGATGCATTAGGAAATCTATCCCCAAAACTAGAGGTTCATCACACCCAATAGGCTACCCACTCTTATAGGTGATCCCATTGTATCAACTAGATGAGGTAGGTCTGAAATACCTTTTCCTCAAGGTTGAATTATAGAATAATAATAATTATTTATCCCTTGAATTGGTTAACATGGAGTAGATACAAGTCATCATAAACTATTTTATTAACATAATATATGGATGGATCCTAGGGATTCTCATAGGTCATGGGTATTATACCCATGATGTAATATATTAGATAAGACATAATGTATAAATTACCATCATATGGCCTTTCTCTAGTCTTGATAAATTGTGCCTTAAGTCAAACAATAATAACCTCTTCAAATGCCATGAGTTTATTAGAAGTAAAATTTATGTCATACAATGACACCCACTCTTCATACATATAGGTGATACTAGCAAAACCATATAACTTTTTCAATAAGTCCATGGCTATCCTAATAATTTTCATAAATTTTATTATGGGAATGAAAGAAATATCTCCTCTTTTGTTCAATTTTTCACCTTACACTAGCTGCTACTTGAGTTTTTTGTGGATTGTACTATGGTATAACTAGGCACTAGCTATGACCTAATTTTAAGTCATTATATTCACTATGAGGCTCAAATACTTATCAAAAGCATCCCCAAAGATGTAAACAACCAAATTTATACAAATTATTATGTGCAAATAGTCTCCAATAATAAAACCATTAAATAATAAGTCATGAAGTAAGTCAATGCATGGAATTACCTTAGAATTTACTAAAACATTATGTAGACCCATTATTTTAATTGGTATCAAACCATATATATATATATATATATATATATATCCTCATATAGCCATTCCTAAGATAAATATGGATTGATGCCTTCAATTTCATCCCAAAGATCACAGTAATGGAGAAATGGTAGTACACCCTATCAAAAACTATGTCTAGGTACTCAATTTACCCTATAATAGAATATTGAGATGAAGGATATATATCTGCTCAAGATGAATAATTCATTATTTTATTTTGGAATTATTTAGCAATCTTGGCTAGATAGATTCAACAATTTACTTCCAATAAAAATTAGGGCTCTTAAAGGTTTGATGTCTTGAATACATAATTTGTAACTTATTATTGATAAAGTTATTTTATGTTCTTAATATTTTGCATATATTTCTCAAATATTTATACTTGAAGGATCAATTCATGTGAAATTAATGTAACACTAAATTTTGGATCTACTTTTTATTTTGATTTTAAATTGACAAGTTAGCTTTGGTAGCTGGATTTTCTATCATGCAGTGACTTTTAGTTAATTTTAAGTGCTCAATCATCAATTTGTGATAAATTTTCATTCCTATTTATTCTATTGTTCACCTAACTATCAACCTCATGCTTATATTTTGGCCATGCATCTCTAATATTGTGACACTTGTTTCAATCTCATTTACTTGGGGTCTTCAAATTTATAATTCAAATAATTTTTATTAATATGCTCATCGAGCCATGAATTAATGATATAATTCCACTTATTATGATCTTAGAGACTTGGGGGTATGTTTTAATTTGAATTTTGTACTTTTTTTTGGAAGGCTTTGCATATACAAGATGGTTCTATGTGGAGTAGTCTTGGGATCCTAAGGAAATTGTTATGTTTGCTTCTATACCTTTCTCTTGATGGGTTCCAAGTTTTTGAGATGATGACATGTGGAGAAATTATAGGAAGCTAAAAATATTTTCTCTAAGTATGTTTATATGAATGGTGAGCTCTGATTCACTAATATTGTGCCAAATGGATGGTTCTTTTTAACCCAATGAATTGATTTTTTGGCATTGTAATTCATCTTGTTAGGAATTTGGTTTCTGAGATGATGACACATGGAGGGATATAATTAATCCAATGACTCATAACTTTGGTAATGTATTTGAAACTAATAAGGAATGGGTGAATAGGATTCTACCAATTGGCATGGTTTAGAGAATTCAATATCTTTGAATATGATGAACCTGTTGCAATTATATGTATCCTAGGTAAATGAGATTTTTCCACTTAGCATGATATTAAGAATCTAGGAAATTTTTGAATTTTATCCATGTTTTTTTTCTTATAGACTTTGAGTGGTTGAGATGTCACCATGTGGAGCAATATCAAGATTATGGAGACTTTAAGGACTTATAACTCTTCATGGAAACTAGTTGCATCTTAGGGTTATGATATTTTGACACGTTGATGGCTCACAATGATTCAATAACTTTAGAATGTTATTTAAAAGCCAAACATCATGAGTGAACAAGATTAGAAAATATGTCATGATTTAGGTAACTCAAAAAAATTAAACATGCAAAAATGGATGCTACACATAACATCTTGAATAAACTACATATATTCATTAGTCGTGTTAGTCCATTAAATAAAAGCATGACTTTAAGTACACATTTTCAAAGTAGAGAAGAGAATCAAAGGTGATAAATAATTCATGAATGATGCCAAACATTTTAATTTCTTAATTTTATAACCTTTATGATAAATTTAGACTTTAAAAATAATCTTAGGCTTATGCACACTTTATTATTATATGAATTCCTAAGGTTGATATGGATTGTGAATAAAGATGTCTTAATAATAATGGGTCCCTATTTAAAAGTTTATAATGGGATGTATTGGGTCACAATAAGTGGTGACTCAGTGGGGAAATGCTCTAGAGTATTTAAGAGCCTATAATATTAGATAATGCATCAAAATAGACTATAGTCCTAACAAAGAAAGAATAAGTTGACCAATAAGATGGAAGAGACTCCAACTTCCTCATGAAACATATTAACCCTCCTCATTATTGTAATTTGTGTGTGTTTTTTGTGAATTTATTTTCTCCTACCATGAGAGTTTTGATAGAGACCTAGATAGAAACTATAGGTTTCATTTTGATTTCTAATTTCATGATAAAAATAATAATAAAATACTAGGCATTGCTTTACTACCAACCAAGAAAACATAATCCCAAAAAAACATATATTTGATTTAACTTTAAGCCTTGAACTACTACCATCCAAGCATTTATAGCCCTGGTATAGACTACTTCATTCACCCTTCCTCAATAAATGTTTAAGGTTGATGTTTTTTATTTTAAACACATATGGAAGAAGGGTTTGGAATCACCATTTGTTTGGTGTTTGTATGAGAAAATCATTTTTTTATCAATATGTCCCTATTAGAATGTATCCATTTTGATTTTTATTATCTCCCATCCATGTTTTAACATGTAATAGTGAAATTGATCTTTGAAATGAGAAGAATTTATAAATTCTACATGATTATATTAGACTAAATCCCAAAGACATGATGAAATCATTCAATCTAGTTAGAAATTAATTTCATTCACAACACATGCCTCAATTCTAAGACCTCAAGTATTATGAGAAAAAAACCTAGTGGATACCAATTGTGCACTTCTTAAGGTATAAATATTTTACTAATTTCACCCATCAACCTTTTACAATCAGATTTAGAGGCTCTTAATCCATATATAAGTGCTTCTACCTTAGTTACTTTATCCTTCACAAATTTGATGAGTTATAGGATTTCCTAGCTAATTTTGTATATTGTTCCCTTGATCTCTACTTTAAAACTATCGATAATTGATTTGAGAAGCACATTAAAATTAGGATTATTTATCAAGTTTATTATATAGGCTATCACATCCATGACCCTTATATACTTCAAAATCTCTATGGCCTCCTTTTCTTGGCCTATGAGTTGGTTTACCAAAACTTTCAACTATGTATGTCAATGAAAGACACCATCTCTCTCTTTATAATTACATAATTTAAAGCCTAATATACCTCTTAGGATATCAATAAATTTAAATTATTGTATTCCTTATTTTTTGTGCATGTAACCAATAAATTGAGCCTTTTATAAAGTTATTTTAGTTAGTTATAAAATTTTATAACTCTTCTCCATTAAGGTTTTGATTCATCCCTATAAGTCCTTACTATTTTCAAAATATCATAAATCTTGGTGGCTACACTTTAGATGTTATCCAAAATCTCTCTAAAATCTTGAATGATATGATACTATATAGTTATTTAATTCCTACTCCTGAATTCTATACATCTCATTCATCACCTCCCTTATTGTGTCTATGAAATAACAAAAGTCCTCTATATACTTGATGGGGTCATTCAAATTCTTTGTTTGTTTCATGGATAAGGGGAATATATTTTCCATTTTTTCTAACATTACTCCCTCCCTTTTGCTATTTTATATTCCCTTTCTCTTCCTCACCCTTTGGATTATACCACTCTTATCAAAATAGGTACTTATTGTAAATAATTTAGTGAGTTTCAGTCCAATCTTATCCTTATTGCTCTCTTAAAACTCTTTAACCAAGGGAGGGATAATGAGATCTCTACTTTATTTTGGTTCAGTTATTTTTGTAGTGGTGGAATGAGGTAGAATTTTTTGTTGAAAATGGAGGCACTTATTTTAATATGAATTTGGTAGTAGATGAGTGACTCTGCTCCATTCTAAGGTAATCATTTTGGGTGTATTTTCCATTATATATCTCATTTGCCTTAGATTTCTCATGATAGTTATTATAGAGGAATTAGTTAGAGTGGATTATGACGTAGATAAGTCTAATTGGGTGGATGGACTTGGTGGAGCTCATGGATTGAAAAAGGAGATAGTCACCAAATATTTAAAATGGACTTTCTAACTATGGTCCTAGGTTTCAACCATTATTGGGGTAGTGGTTTAATGAATAAAGGAATATAATTAATCAAAAACTTGTTCATCCCCTTATTCATCATAATCATGAAGATATAATGACTCAGTATTTTAAAAAAATATTGTTATAATGATTTTTAGGGAGAGAGTGGGGTAGCAAATGAACTAATAGGTGTCAAATTAATTACATAATAATATACTACTATAATGGAAGATGCAAAGGAAGATAATAACTTATTTAAATCCTACATTTCTTCATCAAAAATTATATATAAACTTTAGATGGTAGTTTGTAATTTCATTAGAGTATATGATATTGAAATTAGAGTTTTATAAGGACTAGGTGATGTGGCTCTAGATGTGCTAGTAAATCCCAAAGCAGGGGTTTCTCTCAACATGGATTCTACATCTGATTCCAATGACCTATCTTACACTATTAATTCAATGGATTTTGATTCATACTTATCTTGTTCCACTCCTCCATCCTCTTATAATATATTTGTATATATATATTTCTCTTCATCAGCTTCCTTAGATAAACATTTTTCTTCTTTTGGTTCCATGTCTTTTCATAAAACTCACTCCTCTCCAATTCCCCACCTTTAATATTTTTTTCACTATCCAACACTTGGATAGGTTTCATTTATTTTTATCCTTCTTTTGATTCATCCTTTTTTTCCTCTGATATCTCATATAGAGAACCCCCTTTTCAAAATGGGTGTTTAGTTGGTATCTCTTCTAATTATACATTCGATGTTGAAACTAGAGGAGACCTAGGCTTCCTTACCTAAGTGAAAATGGATTTCCTAGTAATTACTAGTAATTTCACTAAAATGGATAGAGTGGGGTAAAAATGGAAATCAATAATGGAAGGTGGGACTATAGTATAAATAGTAGGATAAACATTATATGCAAGCACTGGAATTGAAAGAAGCACAAGTGGAGAAGATGGAGGTGTTGAAAATAATATTTCTAAAGGCATTGATACAATTTTTTTTTGTAGGAATATATAAATACTGAGCTATTATAAAGTATTCAATGGTGGAAATGATTCTAAATAAAATTCTCCCACTTTCACACCTAGAATATATGTTACTCTTGTAATTATTGTAGGAGACTAAACTATAATTTTTGGATAGGGAATTATAAGTACCTTATTATTTTTCCTTCATATCCTAGGGTCTACCTCACTTTGAGGGGAACTCTCCTCTAGTGGGACATATTTTATTTGTTATGGGGATGAAGGAATATCATGCTTTGGTGATAACTGAGCATGTGCTTAGGGCCATTGATGGTTTGAAACCTTAGTTATTTGCTCCGATATATTATTGGCCTACTCTCTTGTGATTAAAGGGTTGTATTTAATGCCCTAAGATACCACCATATGCATTATATATTTTTTCATATAAGTATAAACCTCATAATCATCTAAACCATTAATAAATACTGGATCATGCTTATAGCTCCTATGTCCATAAGGATTTGGAATCCATTTTTTATGAAGTCAATGAGGTATTGCCTCACTTTATTCTTGGGATTGTAATATATAAATTTTGCTTGACTTAACCCATAGTGGGTTCTAATCTTCCCAACCAAGTGAATGTGCCTCCTTAATGAATATTGTATTTGGCCAATGCTCAAAGGGGTTTTATGATAATACCCTTTATGATTGGAATAAAGATCCTTTTCCACACTATTATAAATCTGGAAAGATATTTACTACTATACAAATTTTCTAGGAATAAAATGAGGGAGATTCAAAGGAGTATCCCTGGTTCCCTCTATCTTGATTATGGTACAATTATAATAGTACTAGTAATCTCCCATATTATCAATAGTTTTCCTCATTTTTATAGAAATCTTAGGAATGACATGCCCATAAATAATTCGGTATACTAATGGTTATATTTCTTTTATATTTTTCTGTATTTTTCTCTAGAATTGGTATAGATGGATCAAAAAGAATAGTCATAGACCTATTTGTTCACATATTATATGGATGGATCTCAGGGCTTCCTATAGGTCATTTATATTATCCCCATGATGTCATATATTAGATAAGACATCATGTATAAATTTCCATCAGATGGTCTTTCTTCAACCTTAAGAATCTATGCCTTGATTCTGACACTAATAAACTCTCATAATAACTTAGTTGTAAGTCATTTTAGGTGTTATGAGGTGAAAATGATTCCCAAAAGCATCTCATAATATGTAAGATACCACATTTATACAAATTCTTAGGTGAAATATTCTCTAGTAATAACACCATTGAATAATGAGTCATGAAGTAAGTCAATTTATAAAATTATCTCAGACTTCATCACAACATTATGTAGACCCATTTTTTAAATTGGAACAAAATCATCTATACATCTTCATGTCTTCCTCCAATCGGTCCTATGTTGAATATGGATTGATGCCTTCAATTTCATTTGAAATAGATGATTGATGGGGAAATTATAGTACCCCCTGGAAAAACTTGTGTCTAGGTACTCAATTGCCCATGCAAAATAATATTTGGATGGAGGTTGTTTAGTTGATCAAGATGAAGAATCCATTGTTGTATTATGGAATTAATTAGAAAGCTTGGTTAGATTGATTCATAAATTCACTAGCACTAAAAATTAGGTATCTTTAAGTTTAGATGGCTTGAATTTTTAATTCATAATTTATAGCTTATTGAGTAATGGTAGGGTGATTTTATGTTCTTAGGATTTTTCATATATTTCTTAAAGCTTGATCCTTTAATGATAAAGTCATTTGAAGTTAATGTATTTGACTCTACTTACCATTTTGATTTGAGATTGATAAGTCAACTTTGGTGGGTGTCTTTTCTATCATGTGGTGAATTTTAGTTAATTCCAAGTGATTAGTCACCACTTTGCAACATATTCCATTTCATTTTTATTCTAATTTTTTCTTAGTTTTCAAACCTCATGCTTGTATTTTGGCCATGCATCTATGAGATTGTGACACTTGTTTAAAAATATTTTACTTGGGGTCTTTAGCTTTATAATTCTTCTTTATATTATCCTTGAGCAATGAGTCAATGAGATATTTATACTTATAGTGATCTCAAGGATTTGAGGGTATCTTAGAATTAAAATTGTGTACTTTTTTTGAAAGGCTCTATAAGCATGGGATGGTGCCATGTGGAGCAATCTCAATATCACAAGGAAATAATTGTATTTACTTATGTACCTTCATCTTGATAGGTTTTGTATTTTTGAGATGATGATACATAGAGTAATCTTTGGAAGCATAAATATTAGCACTCTAAATATGTTACTTTGAATGGTGACCTCTAAGTCAATGATATTATTCCATGTGGATGATTCTATTAATTTGGAGACTTTGATCTTTGGTGTTGTACTTCATATTGATAGGACTCTAACTTCTAATATGATGACACATGTATGACTCTCATTAATCTAGAGACTTATAACTTTGGTAATGTATTATGAAATAAAAAGGCTTGAGTGAATAAGATTCTTCCACTTGGTAAGATCTACGGAACTTGATAGATTTAAATATAATGAACCTATTATGATATTGTGTATCTCAAGTCAAAAATATTTTTCCACTTGACATGATTTCAAGAATATGGTAACCTTTTTAAATTCAGTCATGTATTTTCTACCCACAAACCTCGAGTGGTGAGATTTTACCACACGGAGTAATCTCATGATTCCAAAAACTTAAAGGACTTGGAAATATTTCACGAAAATTTGTTGCATCCTAGGTTTAATATATTTTAATTTGTGGATGTCTCATGGTGACCAAGTGACTTTATAATATTATTTTGTAAAAAAATATTGTGAGTTTATGAGATTTTGATAGGTGTATCAATCTAGGGGACTAAAAAAAATAAAAGATGGGAAGTGGATGTTGTAAAACAAAGCTTGAATAATATACATATCTTCATTAGTTGTGTTAGTCCATTAAATCAAGACACGACATCAAATACATATTTTTAAAGTAGAGAAGTTAATTGTTTAATAAATTTAAACTTTGAGAACAATATTAGTCTTATGAACACTTGATTAATATCTAAATTCCTAAGGTTGATATAGACCATGAATAAATAAGTATTAAAAATAATGGGTCCCTATTTGAGATTTGAGAATGGGGTGAGTTAAGTTACAAAAATATCACTTTACCCATAAACATATTGGTGTTCCCTTGATGAAACAGAAGGAGAATGTAGTTTATTATGTTAAATTATTGATGAGTTAAGAGTGATTAGGTCTAAAAATTTGTATTTAACTAATCAAGCCCATGAGTTATAAATATTAATTATTCTAACTCATATGAATGATGAAAAATTACTCCATGTACTAATACTTAAAAATGTAAAAACATGATGGGTTCAGTAGAAGTGATTATAGGGTTGATCAATGATGATATTGAGAGTCTTCCTTGATGAAATTATAATGAAGACTTTTACAAAAAATGTGAATTAAATTAAAATGAATATGGGGTCACCAAAATATTTCAAAATAATTTTGTCAATGTCCTAATGTTGTAGAAAAGTTAGGTACAAGAGGTTGTCTACGTTGGTTATGGTCTCATTACACTCAGGTGAACTATATACTCTTAAGAATAGAGTATAATGAGTATAATCAAAGCTCAAATAAATAGAGTATATAGTTCATGGTGATAAGAATAGAGTAAATGCTTAGCTAAAATTACTTAATGACTTAGAGGCTCAAAGGTGAGCTTGGGTGCTTACAAATGGAGCCTTTTGGAATTCATATCACTACTAAGTCTAAAGGTGGCTAAAATAATGCGTAAAAAGAATTTTCAATTTTCTAGAGCTTCACTACACCAATTTGTATTACGTACTTTAATAGTTTAAGCTCCTTTTATAGCTCTAAAGATATGTCTCTTCTAGGATGGAGTACATACACTAGGTTCTAAGATAAAGCCTTTATCATCATTCCCAATGGATCCATCACCTTAAACCCTTAATTTTATAGTCACCATGTATCACCTTAATGGAAGATGACCTAAAAATCCTAGAATTAGTTAGCCATTTGCCAGATGGCATAAGATATGCATCGATTCCTCTAGCTAGTGATAAGATGTAAAAAATTCATCATTTAAAATGATGCCTCATGTCAAAGTGTCCATCATGATGGAATGAATCATTACATACCAAAATAAGGGGCCTAATATTACCCCATATAATATTTTTAGTCCATCTTTAGACTAGGCTATCAAAGTCTTTGGTACATATAACTCACACACACTCTCCTTAAGCTCGATGTTAAAGTCCTCAAAGCCCTTTATGGAAAGCTTTGTTTATTTAGTGGTGTTGTATATTTTGGTGTAGGTTTTAATAAGCACTATCACATCAATCTTGTCTAGCTATTTTTTGAAGGCCTCTAGATTTTACTTAGCCTTAGTCATACCCCCATCCAAGATTGATCCTTTTTTATAGGCCTTAGTCTGTAGAGCATAGAAGAGTGATTCCAAGTTTTTTTATTAGTCCTTATTTGGGTGCTTAGTTAATTGACCATCCCCATGATCTATATTAACTTTAACCTACTTATAGAGTACACCTATGCCATCAAATTCTCCTTATCCTCAATTGCCTACTTGAGGTATGCATCTATGACTGATGCTTGGTTAGATAAGCTCAATAACATGGCATCATCTACATTTATGCCCTCTTATATATTTGTAAATAGGTCCTATACCTATTCAATCTTAGCATCAATCTCCTTCTATAGCATGACACAAGGATTTTATTCTTCTTATACTAGCTTTAATTTCATCTTTAGGAGCATCTACTCCACTAACACACATATTTTATCAATCTCAAAGAGGTTATAAGTATCAATGTTGACTAGAATAGATGGTTCAACTATATATATGTACTTTTATAGCTACTATATCTTAAATTTTGTGGCTTGTAGTTCATCTTTGGCATATTTTTAGAGTTTATTCTATTTCTATGCCCTACTATTGTTAATGATATTTATGCATGCCACTTTAGTTTTCATTATAATAAGTACATTCCTAGACCATATTAGGTTCATGACATGCAGATTTATGATGAGAGAGTCATGCCCTTCCTCATGTTATTTTAAGACCAAAATTACCTTTTTAGGCACCTCAACGTGAGGCTCATCCATATAGTGATCAAATGTAAATGAAAGTTGTTTATACATCCTAGATGTGGTGGCCTATGGCTTCATGGGGAATGAATTCAAACATGTAGAAGTTTTCATCCTTCCACCCCTTTTGAACCTTTTTTCTTATGCTCAATTTTATGCTATCCTTATTGAGGATAGCTAGCTCAATTTGATTTTCTTCCTCTTCACTGGTACTTCTAATTTCTTTATCACTTTCCTCAAAATACTCATCTTGTTTATTAAGGGGCTCTTCCTCAAACCTTTCCCCTTCATTTTATTCTTCCTCTTGGGGTTTATTAATGTTCACCTCTAGGTTTATTCCCTAGGTACCAATGTCTCTTTCTTTCTACTAAGGTTCCTCTTCAATCTCCTTTTGCTATTTTAAGGTTTCAGTATACCTTCCTTTTCTTCAATATCCCCTTCACTATTTGGGCATGCCTATTATACATCTTGATTTTCTTTCCTAGTGGGGGCAATAGACACCTTATTGGATTTATCAAAGGTTGGTCCCATAATTTTGGGAACCTTCTTTGTATTATTTTACTTCTTGGCCTTCTCTTCCTTAGCCTTAACCTTCTCAATATCTACCTCACTTAGGTCCATTTCCTTCCAAGCCCTCCTTTTAGTTTCAAGTTCCAAAAACATCTCAATTTTTCCTTGTTATGTCCCATTTTATTTCACATCCTTCTCTTATCCTCTTTTGTTCATGGAGGCTATGTGGAGGGTTCTTCTCTAGATGAGGAGATTGTTAGCTTTTCTACTTCTTCAAGTATGGTGGTTGTACCCCTTTATAGGTTCTCCTATACATCCTTGGTGTTGGGATCCTCTTCCACTTATTTTTCCTATAAGATATAGGTCTTTGTTTCTTCTTCTTCTTCTTCTATTTCTTCTTCCAGTCCATGTGCAAGGGTATCTTCCTTCTCCATTTCTACTAGAGTTATTATAAGAAGTGAAATAAGTCCCTTAAACTTCTTCTTTTTCTACTACTTTCTAGAGGAAGCAGTCTTTGGTATGAAGGTTGCATGATTCTTGGGAGCTAGAGGTGTATCTTATTCATCAAAGGTGATCCTCAACCTGATGCACTCCTAGATCTCCTCAAGTGTCTCTCATTTCTTTTGGGGAGACATATAATACATCTTTGGCATTGGATTCCCTTCATTAATAATCAAGATGGGGTAATCATCATATTTCTTAGGGTTGGTTCCCTCCTTCCATGGCTTCATCTCATAATATAGATTGAAGATGTGCCTAGTTATAATTTCCATCTAGAGGGGATGGAGGTCTATTCAGTTAGAGTCATTCTTCTCATCCTTTATGGTCTTTTCTCTAGGGAACACATACTGACACCTCAACTTTCTCCTTTCTTGATCCATGACCTTCACTAGGATATCTAGCTACTACACATTGGGAATCCTCCTTAGCACCACTATGAAATATTTAGTTGAAAATTCACAAATTATTTTGAGCCAGTTGGATAGGTTCCCATCTATGAGCACTAGGTGTACTACACAAAAGTGATGCATGATGGAGAAGGTCACCATTCCTACCATATGCTGGGGAGCTCCTATGGGATACACCATTTGATATTTAATGCCTTGATATATTGGTCATACCACCCTTGCACCCTCATCTTATATTTTTGGGAGAAGCTAGGTGGTTAGATGAAGTCTTGGTAGTTTAATGTCAAGGACTCATTATATGGTCAGAACACCCAAAGGTTATCCTCATCACTATAAAACACACTAATCTCCTTCATCATAATCAATATCAGCATGGAACCCCACCTAAAGGTCTCATGCACCTTGTGGCACTCTAGTGAATTCTTTATAATCTCCTCAATAATAATTTTTTTGATAGTTAACTTTACCCCTTGTGCCATATAATGCGCATCACATAAGTAGGCCTTACTGATGTTAGACTAATGTCTACTAAGTCAAAGTTTATTATAGGGTCTTGAATATCCTTGATTAGGAATGTAAACCCTACCTTGTATTAGCCCATGAGTTTCATAACCCTCTCCATCTTCACATCATACTCCATCTGGTAGATGTTTACTCCTATTCCTAGGATCCCTATGAGCCTGCTAATGAGGCACATTGATATCTACATGCACCTCCCTACAAATTAAAAGTGATCACCATAGATGTGTGAGAGGAATAATTTCACTAATTCCTCTATCTTTCCAAAACTTGATAGCTCATATAACTAGGTTACACTAGTGGTTGCTAGTTTGTATTAGATAGAGACATCGAATAGTGCCATGTCTAACTTAGTCTTCATTCCTATATCAACCACCTAGTCCTAATTGAGATATTATGCATTACTCAATGTGATATGGTTATACTCATTCAATATAATGTGTGTATAAAGGATACCCATATCTCCCCCATTATGACCTTAGGGGGAAACTATATTTATCTATATACAAGCTTTTTGCTTTATTTAGGGTCTAACTCTGCAATACTAACCCCTTCTACTACTTACACATCTTTCTTCATAATTATTAATTATTTTAGCATCCCCACCTTCTTGTCATCCTTTTATTCCTGTTGTGGACCTAAACTTAACCTCTTTTTTCATTATAAATTGGCTAATGTTAAAGCATGGTCTGTTGATCTTTTTGAAGCCCTTAATATTACTTAGCACTTCTTCATAGTCATGGGGTCTACAACTGTGACTTTAGCTCTCAATATTCTAATGTTGTTAATGGTAGCCTCAACATCCTACAAACTTCCTACTACTTGGTTCTCTCTCAATTATCTCTCCACATGCCTCTTTTTTAATAGCAATAAAAACACAATGTCTATATCTATTCTACCATTATCACTTGGGGCCTATGGGTGCTCAATTTTTCACTTGGTATCATTTTATATCTTTAATTTTGGTTTGGCTCTGGTTAAGCTCTATTTTTAGGTTTGAATTCACACAAGGTTTATAACCTAGTCTAATGTGTCATTCACCTCTTTATACCTCAATTTAAGCTACCCCATTAATATCTAGCGAGTAATGACATGGTAGTATATGGATTTCTTCAAATCCACTAAAACTATGAAATCCATGAAAATCCACTACCACATTGACATTTATTGCATATGTTTGTACCTCAAATATCACATTCATTAAATTCTCTTAATGTCTTATTCAGTGAAGTGACTGATGATTCAAATGGTCACATCCCATTGACCACTAGGTGGGTACCAACAATATAGACAATCTCTCTCTTCTAATTCATTCACTTTGGCATGAAATTCACCTTTATTATGGAAACTTGGGTATAGCACCTCACATGCACATGATTCAACTTCCTCAATTTCATCTCTCCTCCATGTTGCACTTCCTTTTGAGTGCACTTCCATTCCTTGGTTGATTTATTACACTTTGATCTCTTTATTTGGCCTACCCTACCCCATACAAATCCTTATGCTAGTCCTCCAAAACTTTATTCACTCTGATTAGTTTTTAGTGCACTACCATATTTTGTGCCTTCCTTTTTCAACTTGGTGCTCATCTTTATAAAATAATAAAAATCCATGCACACAAAAACTTAGATGTCTGGTCTCAAGTGCTTAGAGAGTGTCTATGCTTGACTCATCTAATTGGAATACTACATGTAAGTGATATAAAAGTTATTCTATAGGATTGAAATCACCATTCTTATTCACTTAAACACAAACAACACAAAACATAAGGAAACATTTGGATTACACTAAATTTTATTTTGGTTAGCACAAAACAACTAACTTGTGACCAACAAGTTAGTCTCTAATGGCACAAGTGACATCCTATTTATAATAGGGATTCAATCTATTGCCATTGAAATGCCTAAGGAGAATCTCACCTATCAACATGCATAATTTACATGCATCAGTCTCCAAAATGTTGTGGATGATAAACGGTCTCATTTAACTAATCTACAACTTTCCTAGGTGCTTGAGGTACTCTGAGTCATATAGTAAGACCTATTCTCTTTTACTAAGTACCTTGCACTTGATATAATTATCATGTCATAGATTTTGGCATGCCTTATCTACTTATTGACTCCATCTTTCCTAGATGCATGTCTTTCCCAAGATCTCTAAGTCATCCAGTCATGCACTCAATGAATCTTAGTCATCCAAATGAGAAATATGTGTAATGTGTATTGAGGTCACTATAAACTCCATAGATAAACTACCTCTACACCAAACACCAGTTGAAATGGTGTTTCCTTGCTTATGCACTTACATATAATATAGTAGGTCCATAAGAATAATGACACTTGGTCATCCTAATACTTATGACTAATGTCACATATCTTTATGAGGCATGTTACCAATATCTTATTGAATACCTTAGCAGTTCCATTTACTTGGGGATGATAAGGTGTTATCTTGTGGTATGCCACCATGTATGTAGTCAATAGGATTTGAATGGTTTCTTTAATGAATTGCATGTCATGGTTACTAGTCAAATTGAGTGGTTACCCATTGTGATTGATGATGTTCTCCCATATAAACCTTACAACTATGGTGGTTGTGCAATCTTTAGTTGGTACTACCTTGGACCACTTGGTGAAGTAATATGTGTCTACTAGAATGTACCTTACACTATACACCTCATAATATAAATAATAGGCCCAACAAAGTCAATGGCCCATTTTTAAAATGACACCTATGCAAGGATAGGGATGAGAGGCATCTCATCTTGGTGGTTGGGATTTTCCATGTGCTATCATATGTCCAATGCTTTGGTGAAATATTTTGCATCTTAAAATATGAAAGGCCACCACAAGCTTGATTATAAAACATTAAATGCCATAGCATATCTATAATAAATGCCTCTATATATCCCCTCATGTGCCTCTTGCAATATTGAGTCCCTTTCATGCTCTAGGGCACATCAGTTCAAGACCTTGTCATGGATCAATTTGTATAGTTCCCCACTAATGAGTTGAAAGGGGGTGGCATGAAATGTGAGCTACATCTTATCTTTGGTTGTCATAGTTTGGGGTGTAGATCCAAATGTCAAAAACATGACAATATTTTTCAAGTCTTTTGGGATGTGTTGTACCCTATGTAATTGCACATCTAGCATATTATATTTAATAGGTGATGCCACATCACCAAAGTTGATATGAGATAGATGGTCTAGGATTGAGTTTTATTTTCCAAGTTTTATGACCATAGAGAACTATAATTCTTGAAACAAAACTATCTATCATCATATGCACCCATGGATAATGGGATTATTCACAAGGTACTTAAGTGCCTCATGATCAATGAATAAAATGAAGGGGGTTTCCAATAAATACTACTAGAACTTATACAAGACAATAACCATGGAAAGCAACTCATTCTTAGTTGTAGTGTAGTTTTATTCTTCCTTAGTCATTTTTCTACTTGCAAAAGAAAGGGGATGGTCCACTTTGCCTTCATCTAGTTATGCCACAATAGAACCAATCATAGTACCAGATGCATTGACATGGACATGAAGTTGTCTAGTTGGGAAATTATAATAGTGGTGTACTTGCTAGTTTTAATTTCAATGTCTGAAATGCATCTTTCTACACTACACCCTAATAAAATGGGCCATATTTTCACAATAACTCTTCTAATGGTGCTATAATATTTTCATAGTTCCTTATGAACTTACTATAGTATCTATAGTGTCTAATAAAGGTGAGAAAATATTTTTACATTAATGGGGTCTAAATTTGGAGGATGATTTCAATTTTCATGGGATTGATGAGCAGACCATCTTTGTAGATGATGTGCCTAAGTACAATGCCAAATGACATTATAAAGATGCACTTTTTAAGGTTCAAATAAATTTTTAACTATCAATGCCTCTCAAATATTTAGTATAAATTATCATAATGATCTTTCAATAATCCATATATAGTCCAGTCATCTAATTACACTTGGAGAAACTTGTTAATAAATTCCTTAAAAGTGGTGATCACCACTCAAAAGAATATGGATGCATATTCTTGATTCTAAAGGGAAGCATATTATGTGAAACAACCCCATTCTATCATGTAGTTCACTTTTGTCTTGTCCTTTTCCTTGATATGGAATTGATGGTAGAACCCATCAGTGAAAGTGTATATTTCACAACTTATGACACCATCCAAAACTTCATCATTAAATGGGTCAATTACATAGGTAACATTCAACAATTTATAATCAACACAAATATAGATGTACCCATCCTTATTAATAATGATGACCATGGGGCTCACCCATTTAGATTATTGCATAGGGTAGATGATGCTTGTGGATATCATACCATCAATCTCTATTTTGACCTTGGCATGAAGGCTTAGGTTCATCCTATAAGGTTTCTTCTTAATAGGTCTTATGCTATCAACTAGTTTGATGCTCATCTTTCCAAGGGATTGGTGGGTTCCCTTCATGTCTCTATAGTTATTAGGGAAAAAGTCTTGGAATTCCTTTATGAGGTCTATAATGCATGCCAACAAATCCTCATCAAACCAATAGGCACCCAAAGTATCAATCTTTGGTTCTCCTTTTGAGCTGATATCTACCTTCATTATTTTTCATAGTACATGATAGGGCTCATTATTATTTTGATGAAAATCCTTAACTTGATTGCTTCACTTAGTTATTTCTATCCAAAGGTGGGAAGGGTCTTCTTCCTCTAGAGTGCTATCCTCAACTTGGTTCACTAAATCCCTTTTGCCTGTCAGGTTTTTCCAATTATGCACCTTCCATATTTCATCATCCTCATCACTAGAGTCACTATTTAGGGTTTGTTATTTAAAAAAATTTAGGAGTGCTAACCCCTTTTCACTGAATATGTCTTTCAGGTGCTCCTTCAATATTGTAGTGTCCTCAAACATTGACCTTTGAACTATTTATAGTGGCTCAATTAGTTCAAGGTTTTAAAAAGAAAAGGAGAAGGTGTAGACAAACCATTCCTTAAGTGCATCCCAGTTGGTTATTTTATGGTGCATCTCATTTAAAATATACCATGCTCATACCTAAGTATTTAAGGTCCTATAGAAAGCATGTACCCATATATACCTTGGGGTATTTTCACTGTAGATAGTCCAAGTTTCTATGCAAAGGCACACATGTACCATAGGGTCAGAGTCACTAGAGTAGGAAAAGATGTCCAAGTCATTAATTTTATAAATTTAGTGAAAATGGATACCTTCACATATTTCCAAGTTATAAATCTAGGCCTTTATGCTTCCCACCAATCAGTGGCAATGTTCTTCAATGTATAGACTAGTGCACCCATCTTATCCACTTCTTTTAAGATGCATGATTTGAGGTCTTAAACATAGTTTTATAATATATTTATCCATTCATATCTTGAGATCACTAATATTTTACCTTAGGTGAAACACTCTCTCTCCCTTCTTCTTGGCATAAGGGACCTACCTTTTAAAATAATAATCAATTTGGACCCAACCTATCTTTATTAGTTTTGGTGCCTTTGATAGAACCAAATGACATATTTGAATAGTGGTATCATATGCTTCCTCAACCCATTGGTCACAAGCAACATCAATAGTATTTGAGGCTGATTTCCCATCTTCCCAAGAAATAACTCCTTGATCATGGGGGTTTATTGTCTTAAGGCCTTGCACTGTGATGTTATATATGTGGTTTATCTCATCCTTGAGGCCCACACTCTTGATAGATGGGTTATTTGGTCCTATGAGATGGGTATAACTACCCTCTCCTTTCTATTATTTAATGTCATGTAATGATTCTTGAATTACATATCTACATTAGTGTCATAACACCATGGCTTTCTTAGAAGCACCAATTAGTTGTCTTATTCTACCAACTCGATCACCTCAAATTTAAAATGGAATTAGGCACCTATGATATCTACAATTGTGATTTTTAGAATCCCAATAGGCTACGCTTGGGTATCATTTCCCATGAAAAGTACATGAGGGGAAGGCCTCAAGGCTCACCTACCCATTTTCTCTCAGACATTCTTGGTCAAGATATTGACTTTGATGCTTATGTCTACAAGGACCTCACATATAGACCATTCATCAATAGTGGAATCCATGAAGGGTTATTGATTATAATCCACATTTTATGTATTCCTAACTTATCACTCCCCCTCCATGTGTGGCATAGTGACTTTAACTAGATTTTGGCCCACATGATCCAAGAGCAAGTTCGTCAATAGGGGTAGAATTCCCTCTTTTTGTAGGAGGTGTAGGATCTCTTTTAGTTCTTATATCTCCACTTATTAGCTATCCTAATTATTTTGAGAAGTAGTAGCATGTTATTCTAGATATCATGCTAGTTGGAGCTCCCCTTGCAAGTTTGGATTAAACTCATGGCCTACTACAATTATTATTTTTGGCATGTAAATTATAATTAAGGCCCAAATTTGTGTTCAAGCCACTTTACATGATTAGAGTGACCCTCATCCCCATATCATATGCATAACTTAGGTATTGGTGCAACTATAATATAAGTGGCAAATCCACTATGATTAGTCACTTGCACTTTGACTATCTCTATGCAGGTCAATTTCACCTTTGGAGTCCACTTCTCTAGTTTTGGCTCATGCTTGATCATTCCTATGCCCTTATCTATGTTAAGCCTACCTTATGTCAATTTTTGGTACATGTCAGGGCATTCCTTGACCTTATGGGACCCTTGACAATACCCACACATGAGATGTGTAGGGCAATCTTACTGATAGTGTTTTTTGGAACCACACTTATAACAAGAGCGGGGAAAGAACCTTCCACCACCGCATCCTCCACCTCACCCTCAGGTGCCTCATTAAATTTCAAATCCTATGTTTTGTTCCCTATAAAATTGATTCCATTGGTTAGTTTACCTACCAATTTCTATAGTGGCCTATCTTTCACCTCTTTCTATGTTTTCATGCATCTCATCAATCACCTAATAATCAGTAGTGGTATGGGTGTAGGCATTACAAAACTAACAATAAATGGTTGTTTTATCCTAGATGACACATTATAATAATGAGTAATTTAAAACATCATGTACCACTCTATAGACTTCACAACTTAGGATCAAGGTGCACACATTCCTTTGGGGGTAATTATTCCTATTATAGCCTTTTATTTCATATTCAGTGCACCATAATACACTTTGAGTGTCTTATGATGAGATAATTATAATATTTTGGATTTGGGAGGCCATATATATAATATATCCATCTATGAAAGGGCTGATTCTAGTATTATCACTTCTAACTACCTTGGATCTGAGCACAAATTCAAGAACTTCATGAGGGTCTATAAAAGTCTTCATGGAAAGTGATCTTTGGAATGGAACTAGAAACCCTCCAATGAACAACTACACATGTTGGTAAGGGTGAATATCATATGGTAGGTTTGAAAGGAGAGTCTTGAACCTTGCATCATACAGGTGCATGATTTTTGAGAGTCATTGGGTAATCTTTTTTAGCACAATGATGCTCTATTATTAAAAATCTAGAATGTCAAATTCCTTTAGGAATGCCTCCTTTAGGGTGTCATAGTCAACCATAGCCTAGTTAGGGTCAAATTTCCTATACCAAGTATGGGCATGATCAAGAAAATTAGTCATGAACTATGTTGCCATATGCTTTGATTGGGTTATGCCCCAAGCATACCATTATAATTCACACTTCAACATATGTTCTAAAGAAATTTCTACACCATGATACTCTGACAAGTGCATGGCCATTTTATAATATATTTTCTATGGGGGTAGATGGTATTTGAGGTGATTGTACCCCTAGTATTTATCTTGGTAGTGGTCTTATAATGCCTCCAGCCACTAGGTTAGGTGTTGGTCCCATCATTACTACTGGTACCATAGATGATGATGATGATGTTGTAATAATATGTTATGGTGTCAAACAACTTCTTATGGGATATTAACCACTTTATGATGTGTACATTGGCTAAGATAGTATGATTTCACTCAAATCCTATTATGGTGAGATAACACCTACTGGTCTAGAGGTAGTTGCACTCACTTCCTCATATGAAATGATTTGTTCTATTAAAAATTTATATTCTAAGTCTATTAAATGTCTAAAATCTATGTGGAAAATAGGGTTAATTATTACTTATTTACTTTTAAAGTACAAGATCTAGTGTGTAAGCATGTGCCATAAGTTCAAAGTGGGTAGGCACATCAAGTGCATCTTGAGTCACCAAGTATTGAAGGAGTATAGTACATTTTACACCTATCAAATATTGATCTTGATCTATTGCTTCATTATTTATCTCATCCTTGTGTTGCTACATTTCAAGATATGATTCCTCATGCCCTTGTTACTCACTACTAGTTCTCTTGATAGTTTCAATTTTTAGATCTTCCATTAGTTTGTACCATATCATATTATAGGTTTGTATTCAAAGATCTTGAGTGTCAATTTGCTCATCCCCTTCTATTGTGCTTCACCTACACATTCCATTTTCCCCTTTTACATTTTCTCATATGTAAAATGACTTTAGCCTTCCATCCCCAAAGTCTCAAACCCATAATCCACCATTATATTTTTGAACTCTACATTGAATTCCTTTACAAACATGTCTCTATGTTCATGTAAAAAATGATAATGGGCATGTTGAAAATGTGAACTCAAGCATGTAACTGTTTAAGGCCCCTTACCACCATTTATCTACTTCTCTAGTCCAAATGGTATATAGGGTCTCAAGCCTATCTAGGTGATACTTAATCCACTCATAGTGTTATCCATAGCTTCTTCTATGGTGGGTTGAATATGAAACAAACCATCGGTACACATGCTCAGGCAATTAGTAAAAAATGACCTTGTACAGAGCATCATATAGGTTGTGTTGAACCCACTTTCTTGGTTTTTTCCCTTTGTAGGTTAGATACTTTAGTGAAAAACTATCCTACACTTATTATAGCTAATGATTTATGTTTTTAATGAAGGGTTGTAAATTTTTATTTTTCACCATTGCAACAATAAAATTTAACATGGTAATAGGTAATAAAACCAAAATATTGTAAAAAAGTTATTTGTAAGAGGTTGTCTAAGTTAGTTCTGGACTCATTACACTTAGGCAAAAAATGGAATTATCTTTTTGAACTCGAAATTTTAAACTCAATTGCATCAACATCAATTCACATAAGGCACAAACCTTATGTGCTCACCTGAAGTACAACAAAGAAAGAACTAGGGCTCACATCACACTAGTTGTGTTATGGCACAAGTCATAAAATATATTACTTGATTAATTCAAAGAGTGTTTAAACTAAAATCATAGGCACAAGCCTTTCCTTTTCTAATCCTAGTGGTCTATAGGTGTAAGCCTATAGGTAGACTATTTCTTAGAGTTATGAGGGCACATGCCTTTAATAAGCTAGGACTAGTGTCATATAGGTGTTATACGGGTCAAGGGGCTACCTTTAGTTGAGGTAATCATACTAGGCTCATGATTCATGCAAGGATATCAATGCTTCGTGTGGGATCTACACTTATTCAATATAAAATATATGTTGACATCATAAATTAACATAGGGATGCCATTAATGACATAAACTAGACACTTGCTTGAACTTTACTTAGCATGAATGAATTTTAACTTATAACATTACACTAATTACAAAATTTAATTAAAAAGTGAAATAAATTTAAACCAAAAACACCATGTTTTAATATAACCATTATTTTTCATTAATAAAAGCTCAAATAAATAGAGTATATAGTTCATGGTGATAATAATAGAGAAAATGCTTAGCTAAAACTACTTAACCTAGAGGCTCACAGGCGAGAATGGGTGCTTAAAAATGGAGCATTCATGGAATTAATATCATTAATAAATATAATGGTGGATATAGTAGTATTTATAGAGAATTCATAATTTTATAGAGCTTTGCTGCACCAATTCATGTCAACTGCTTTACTAGTTTGAGCTCCTTTTATAGCTCTATAAAAATGTCTTTACTAGGGTTGAGTGTGCACACTAGGTGCTGAGATGGAGCCTTTGTCATCATTCCTAGTATCTTTATCACCTTACACCCTTTATTACATAATTACCATGTATCACCTTGATGGAATATGCCCTAGAAATCCTAGAATTGGTTATCCAACTTCTAGTTAGTGCAAGATTTATACTGATTCCTCTAGCTAGTGCCAAGATTCCAAAAGTCATCATTCAAAATGATGCCTCACACCAAAGTGTCCTTCATGATGGAACAAATCATTAAATACCAAAATAATGGTCCCAACACCTAACACACTTTTAATAACATGGGAGTCTCAACTAAAGAGACTTATTATTATCAATTGGATCTTGCACTAGTTCATTCAATCGATTGATCCAATGGAAATAATGAGATTACCCCCAAGGTGTGGGAACTTGGATCCTTAGGATGAACCTTTAGAGAAGTTTTAATTACTTAATAAATAAGATACACCTAATTTAAGATCATTTATAGGGAAAAAACTATGCTAAGGATACCTATCTACAACTAAGACTATGTTTTTGGTGTGGAAAATGGAAGAAATTAAACCAAGACTAAAAGAGCTGATGCACCAATTATATAGAGATCTCCTCCATTGGCCTAGAAAATCATAAGAGAATATATAAATAATGAAAATTATAAAACACAAATCTTAAAATTGAACCTATCTTGCATAAGTGTTTTGTATAGAGGTATGAAACTTAAGACAGAACTAGGAGGGTCATCATCTACCTTGTAAAAGGCTAGAATGGTGAGTTTACATAGCTAATTCAAGCCTAAGTCTCGTAGTACATAATATAAAACCAAAAAAATATTGTGTTTTTACATAGAGGTGAGGGGACTTTGGTCAATGATTCAAGATAAAATAGCTTTCTACTAGAGTAGATTAACAATTCATGAAATACACATAACATGCAAGTACTTAAATAAGGTAAATTAAATATTTTATTGATTTGAAGGCACTAATCCAGAATTAAAAATATATAAAGGAGTAGAGTTTCATCATAGCCAAGAGGAGGGATCATAAACAAGGAATTTTAACCTCTATATATAATAAAATGAAATGACAGAGGAGAAAATAACACTATATCACCTCATAAATGTTTTCATTACACCATGATCTAGTCCACATAAGAAAAAAGATAAAAAAATAGAGGAACTAAGCCTCCTCCAACACATTAGGACTCTTCATGATGATATCCCATGGAATAGGGGTCTAGTAGTGGATACGATAACCCTATTTTCTCTCTCCTTGACCTTTTTAAGTCATGTGCATGCATGGTTTGGTTAATTAATCTTCAATGCTACTCTATTCTTAGAATATATGGCTCTCCTACCTTTAATCAAGCACTAAATCATATAATTATTCATATATGAATGTTGGATATTTTTAAATGGTTTAATTAGAAGTGGAATGCCCATTTATTTCCTTGAATTGATTTGATTTTATCCCCATTACATGGAGGGAGTTACATCTCTCTGGGGGCAATATTCAATGGCTCCATGCCTCCTTTATGCTCTTCATGACCATTAAATCCATTCATGGTAGTACTAGGCATGTTATAGAAGCATGAAATGACTGAAATTAATTTTTAAATCCCTATGAGGGTCTCTAGGAGAGGTGGATAATCCGATGCATCATCATATTTACTGATAAGATCTCTTGGAAAAGCCAATACACCTGCATTTTTGTGCTTTAAGGACTATATCTTATCCTATATTTCAATTTTAAAACTTGTGATAAGCTCTATACAACCCAAAAATAACATTAGAACTTGTTTTATGTCCATAAGATAGGTTTTGAGGTCATAAAACTTCCATTCTTCAACTTGTAGACCTCACAGTAGGTTAAAAGTCTTGATAATCTTCAAACATGTCTTGTAAGCTAGTAGATATGTTTGATGAATTAAAGATCTCACCCCTTATCATTTAAAACCATGGATATCATATTAAATAATTTAAACATTTTTTTGAGATAATTAACATCCATCAAGATCCTCTTTAATGTTTTTAGACCTACAACTTTCTTGTGTTTGAACTTTTGGTTTTTTAGACCTGTAGACATGATTGTTTGGATGATTATTAAAAGGAACCTCATGAAATCTTAGTGTAAACTTGAATTTTTTTTTAAATTTTATATGGTGATAATATAATGTATTTATAACCATTTATACTCTTATTAAAACTTAGTTTAAGGTATTAATACCGTGAAGCTCTCAAAAGAAGATCAACTTGTAACCTACTTGAATGAGCTAATTAGGCCTACAAGCCTTCTTGACTATAAATATCAATGAAAAAAATATTATTTATATAATTAAAGTATTTATCACAATAATATAACATTTCCTCAAATTATAATAATGATCATTACCTTCAACAAACCTTGATCATGCAAGAAAACACAAAACATGGGTTTTCTAGGCCTAAAACTAGGTCTACAGACTAAGTTTTAATCATAACTTTATTTACAAATCCTCTATCACTTTGAAAAAAAATTTAAAACTTTTAAAACATTTTAATACACATTCCTAACAATTTACATCATTTTTTATGGCTAGTTTTTGTTTTATGAGGAGTTTTGACCTCCAAACCCTAGGAGGCATACAACTAGGCTGAGAGCATTTAATAAATCATAACATGAGTTTTAGGACCTATTTTTGAGACATTAAAATTTTAAATTTTATAAAACATCCTCATACTCCATTATAATTCATTTATCACCTTGGTTAACCTTGAAATGTGGATAAAATAAGATTTTCTTAGTTGTTTTTTATACTTTTCTTGACTGTGTATAACTAGTGGACCTAAAAGTATGATTTTGAGCTCAATAATAATTTGATATAAGTTTAAAATATTAAAAAACACTTTGTAAATATGTTTAAACTTTTATTACCACCTAACTCTATCCTTTGTCATGATTGAAACTCCCTGAGAATCTTCTTGTTGACTTCTAAAACCTAGATGTGAGAGTCTTGAAGGCGTAATGAAACATTCACTTTGATCATTACACCATGAAAAAACTATAATAATTAAAACATATGTATTAATTTATCTCATATTATCAAAATTCATTCTTTATTCCTTAAAAATCCTCAAAACATAAAAAAATGTGCATTTACAGGCTTTAGGGTTTAACTAGGGTTTAAGAGTTGTCTGCCATCTTTTTGGAAAAATGGAGTGATTATTTTCTTATACATTACTCTAAAAAAATTAATTTAATACTTTTTAATATATAAAAATTATCCATGACTTATATATACCCATTAAACTATATGATGGAGATATCACTTGATTTTTTCTTACAAGAAACCCTTACAACTTCATGAACTCAGGTTTGTAGGTCTATGGACTGAATACACATGATTTGTTGGTTCTTGGTGAATTTAGAGACCATGAAAAGGTGTATTATATATTTTAAAAACTCCTTAAATACCCTTGAAAAACCATTCAAGAAGATAACAAGGAACTATGGGGTTACTCTTGAGAGAAACCCTAAAAAATGGTTCTTAACAAAAAATGGGCTAAAATCTTGTGTTTTTGGCCTATTAATTAATTTAGATACTTATTTTACATTATTAGAACCTAAAAATAATGTGGATAATGGTTAATAACCTCCATATAACTTTAAACTATCATCAACAAGCACATAAACCCTATATCCTCTCTTTGATGTTTTACATGAAGGTTATTTGGAGTATGCTAACAATGTAATATGCCAATACCACCATGGGAAATGTTTTGAGATCAATTTATAGGTATATAATATTTATGTTTGGATCTTAAAATATTTAAAATGTTGTTTCATATAATTTCACCCTTTTGGGATATTTTTTCAAGCTCTCATTCCCAGCTACACTATTGGATCAAACTCAAGCTATGGGTATCTTGTAATGAGGTTGAACCTCTAGAAAAGGCCAAATTGCTCTTGGTAGATCACCTAAACTAATATTTATTCTTGGAAAATGGATAAAAATGGTTATGGGATGACTAAGGGAACTAAATGGGGTGATGCTCACATTAATTGACACTTAAATAAGCTTGAAACACACACTAATTCAACATAAAGACAATCTTTGCTCACATAATATCAAAACTAGTCAATTTGCATCAGTATTTCTTAAACTAGGATCACTAAGTAATAGATGAAGCAAAGAGGGGTTATAAAAAAACCCCTAAGCATCTTATTTTATTATTTTTTAGAATAATGGAGTTTTATTCCTAATTAATAAATAGGTCTAGAGTAACGTAAATTAGTAAATAATGTGCAATAATTAAGCCACTAATTTATGTAAATAGATTATATTTTTGTCTTTTCTTAAAATAGCATTAAATGAGAGAAAATATGACTTAGCTTATTTTGAGCTATCTAGTCTAAGACAGGGCCTAAAAATCTAGGTACAAGATTGGGACAATGTTAGAAATAATTTCATAAACTTTGTTTTCTAGTTAGATAGGAGCATCCAAAGTGGGACACCTTATTATTCAGCACTGTAGTCCTCTTCTAACACTATTGTCCAGGTGATCTAAGTTTTTTAGGTTCTTCTTGGTAGGTCTGTTTTACCTTGTCAGTGAAATATCAAAGCCCAAAAGTCTATAGAGCTCACTGTGCATCTATTTTAATCTTCAAAATACCTAAGACTCCTTGTGCTTGAAATTGAAAGGAAATTTTGGAAAGAGAGAGAAGGGGTTAGTGTGTAAAGGATATGTTGGATGCACTTCACACCCCATGTGTGGGCACACTACCTGCATACCAATACTCCAAGGAGGGATTAAGATAATGCAGTTCTCCCATTGAAGTGCTTGACACAATTTATATATGAAAATGTATCTAGATGTGAAATTGGGTGTAATTCAAATGGATAGTGATTGGTTTAACGGTTTGAATAATATTAGAAGGTTATATGTAGAGATTAGGGAAAAGTGATTGAGTGTACTTTCTTGTAATTTTTATTCTCTTGTAAATGAGTACCAACCCTTCTAAATGGACTTTGAATGGCCTTTTATAGGGAACCTAATGATGATGGGATAAATTAATTAACATTAGGTCAATATGAATTAAGATAAGGATTAAGGAAAATATGACCGTTTGAACTAAATTTACACTTGGACAACAAAGCCATAAATATGACACACTAGGTTTTAGTGCTCCTATCCAAGTTAGGTACTATTTTTTAGAGGGAATGAGACTTATGGGGATGGATCTGAGATTGAAAGAGCTACTTGGGTCTGTAAGGGTTAATCTTAGAAGGCTGTGGATGACTGGGAATTGATAAATAAAATCCTATAAGGGTTGTGCAAACAAGTAAGAGGACCTCTAGATTAGGTGTCATTAGACACACAAGTAACTAAATTTTTAATTTTACATGACTACATCCCCCCCTCCCCTTTATTCTAGTGATGTATAAAATAAAAATAATATGATAAATGAAAGTAGAAAGCATACCTAAACTTACTTGTAAGGGAGAATCTCATGAAGATGTGTAGTGCTAGATGTGCATAGAGAAAACACACTGTGACGTGTGAATCTATAATGAAAAATATACACTAGATTATTTCTTACTATATATTTTGTATCTAAAATAAGAATTTAAAAATTTGGATAAGAAAAAGAGGAAGATAAAGGAATGAATACACCTCACTAATTATGTGAACCAATACAAAACCTGTTGTGATGTTAGATTGTGCTAGATGATGTTGGGTATGTGTTGAATCAAGAGTAATATCATGAATGGAGTTGAATGCTCAATTATTTAGAAGGTGGATCAAGAAATAAAATGTAATACCTTTAGCTCCATCATCACTAACTAAGTGAAGTTAAAAAATCTTGTGTGTGTTAATCGATGTTTGGACTATGTGTCCAATCCCTTTAAATAGGTGGCTCAAGAATACAAAGGCTAGTCCTTTGGTTCTATCATTACCATATAAAGTGAATCTATGAAGCGATACTATTATTTAATATATGTCATATAAGATGGCACATGGATTCCATGGATGCTCTAAAAATTTGACAATGTGGCATGGATAGCTGAATGTATGCTACAAACTAGGCCACTCTTGGCCATTTTGAAAGGTGGAGGTTAGGATTGTATGAAATCCACTCCAAAACTGATGCAATATGCTTATGTGAAATCTAACTTGGGAAATCAGGTACTTGAGAAGTTAAACTTTTATGAAATTTCAACTTGAAAATGATGCCAACCACCTATAAATGGAGTAAGGCATGTAACTATTGAGAATGCTTGGGTAATAAAAAATGAACTTGAAAACAAAAGAAGACCAATGTGCTATACACATTTCCCCTAATACTTTGTGTTTATAACATTTATTTTGATCTTTAAGTTATGTCAAATTCCTAATCTAAAACTATAAGTGAGATCCATCATGCCATGCATGATACCCCTATATCTAGATTCTTTGAGAAAACTACTAAAATTGCTGATTTTGATTGATCTAGATGTGTAAAAACTATAGATGAGATGAAATTTTTTCCTATTACTAGAAAAAGTAGGTGTTTTTTTGCCTAATTAAGAGTGATAAAATGAGGACACCATTTTGTTTATCACTACTATCTATTTTTGGTGTTGTTGTCCTATGCTAAAATTTGTTGTTGATATGGAATTGTCACTATTTTTCTATTCTATTTTGATTGATTTGACTTCTGGATTCTAAACTGGGTGATCTGAATGATATTATTTTGATTGTTGGGAGCTTTGATCTCTATGACAAAAACCTTATTTTTGTCCCCCTCTTTTGAGGGTAATAATGATTTAAACTATAATGACTACCTTCAGAAGAAAAAAGTCCTACAAGTGTATTTTGATACATAGATACATGATATAGCAATGCTATTTGACAAGATATCTATAGATATAGAAATGTTTGTATTGAGATATTGTTAGTTTAATAGGGGTATTGATAGATATATATAACAATTTAAAATCATGTGCAATGTATAGAATTGGAACTGGAACTAGAAATGTTAGATGTTAGTTGTTAGTTGGAGGGATGAAGCATGATTTCCATCATGGCATCCAAGAAAGCAAGGTAAATGCATGATATGGATCATGGAATTTAAAACATGAACAAATAATAAAGAAATAAACATATAAATAAATAAGCATACAGGGATGGCCAAGGGGCCATATAAACAAGGGACATGGGTATATGTAACTCAAACTAAAAAGCAAGCATACAATGCTTATTCAAATACCTCATACAAATAAAATTTGAAACAAGAAAAGATTATCACATAGAAGAGTACACATGAGGGACATTGGTAAATGTCTAAAGGTATGCATAAAATAAGAAAAAATGGAACTAGAAATGTAATCACACAAGTTATGCTAAGCAAAGAGTGAAAACAAGTAAACTAGAAATACAAATGCATCTAACTAATCAAATCAAGAAGTAAAAGTATAAAAAATATGTTAGTAAAAGACTAGGTATATGTTAAGAGATACACAAGTGTTAGATACAAGTGAAATTTTGATATAGTAATCTATGTAATCTAATAATTAATGTACATATGTATGATAACTCAGAGTGTGTAGTGTAAGATTGACATAACCTGAATGGTGTAGTCATGTAGAAGATGCCCCCAGTGGGTATGTATATCAATGTGTGTCTCAAATGTATAAGTAGGAATGCCCCCGCAATGGGTAGAGTGAAGAAATCAAGTAGATGGAGTCAATATACACACTCAAAAGAGATCAAGTGAAGCATGGTAATTTAGATAATGACATAGAATAGCATAAAATAATAGATGTAAGTCCTAACATGATAATAGTAATGTAAAGCATGGATGATGCATACAATTGAATTTTTTTTGCTATTTTGATATATTTAAATGTTTTTGTATTTTGAAAAATTTTATATTATTTTCATGCTTTTATATAAGATATGTACAAGAGAAATTGGGAAGAAATAATACTAATCTATGAGTCTCAAATGAGACCCCCTATCATGGTGTCCTATATCAAACAAACAAATAATGCATGATTGTGAGGCATGATTAAATGTTAGAGATTGTGAAGCTAAAATATATGTACATTGTAACTGCTCTAAAATCTTTGAATTAGAAACCAAATGTGGGGTCCCCCTATAACTTTGAGAAGTGGATGCAACTATAGGGATCTTAGGGACCCATCTAAAAGTAGGAAAATCTTTTTAAACATGAGTTTTATGTGTAGATGCATGAGATCTCAATTAAACTGCTCTTGATGTGAATACTATATCTAGAAGCTATCTAGAATCCCAAACCTATGGAGGTGTGTGAACCATCTATATTGGTGATGGATGCATCGACTGTGTCTAAATATATACCTAAGGAAAAACTATAACTGGTGGGGAAACTTAAATTGGTGACTGTAAAGTAGATGGATTTGAAGTGGAGAGTGGTAACTCATATAGAACTCTACCAACTATAAAAACCTAATTAGTGTGAATGAATTTCATGCATCTATGAACTATAGATGGTACTACTCAATTTTTTTGAATCTATGGATGACCAAGTAACATGTCAAAAACTCTTACACTAGGAACTATGGTGAAATGTGTGGTCACATGTGTGAGACCAACTTGTAAAGGAAGTGTAATCTCACCCAATGAAATATATATGTGCCCATTGAATCCATTGATAAATATATCTATGGGAGTGACATCTTACTTTGAATAACCCAAATGCTACAATAATGTAATGGTGCACATATTGACATTGGGACCATTATCAATGAGGACACTATGAATGTGTTGATTATGAAAATGTGCTCTGATAAAAAGTGCATTATAATCTAAATTTTCCTTCACAATATCCTAATTTGAGAAGGATATCGAAGGTCTAGCTATAAATCTAGACTCATACACACCTATCATACCACTGAAAGTATGTGACTCAGCTAAAGGTGCCTAGTATATAACTGGTGGAGGATGTGCATGGTATATATGGTGAACACCAGATGTGTCCCCTTTCTCTTATTTAGAGTATTATGGAAATGGATCTAAGAATATTTTTAAAGCTTTATCCTATGTTGGTTTTTCCCATGAAGTCTCAACTAAAATGCTGATATCAAGTAGGTTATCATCTATCAAGTCCTATATCTTATGTCTCAAACTGATGCATCTATTTGTAGTATGGCCTAGTTCCTTATAAAAATCACAAAATGCTTTCTAATTATATCCCCATAAAAGAGGCTTTGATAGGTCAACTACCTGAATAAGATGGAGAGTAATGATGTTACATTATAATAACTACTATAAAACTCTAGATGGAGAAAATAGTAGATTGGTAATGCACGATGAGGAGGTGATGCTAAAATAAATGATGAGGCAGATCTAAAGTCACATTGACTGTTGGTTGATTTTGATTCTTGTTATCATTAACTCTGACATTATATGGGACTTTTTTTATTACTCTTGTTTGTTGTGTCTAAAATACCTGAGTACTTAAGTTTTTCCATTGAAATAATCTTGACTTCTCTTTCCTTTAGTGTATGACACAATTTAGTGAAGGAAGAAAATAGTTTGAACATAATAGATTCATGTAATGTTGGTATAAGGCTCTATTTAAAGATATCTTGTAACTCTTGATCAACCATGGGGCTAGTTATCTTAACCAAAATAGTCTTTTATCTAAGAACATAATCCATGAGCGGCTCATTTAACCTTTGTTTCTATTATGCAATTTATGTATAAGAAATTTTAACACCAATTTTGATACTGAAATGTGCCAGGAACATGTCTACTAAAGGATTGAATATAGTGACTGATTGATTTAGTAGACTATAGAACCATTGTAATGCATAATCCTTTGGACTCTATAGAAATAGCTTGGTAAGTAGCAAGTCATTGGGTACATAGTCCAAGAATGCTATGTGAAAATCTCACAAATTTGTCTCTGGATCACCTTTGCCATCATATAAAGTGAGCTTGGGCTAAACAAAACCTTGTGGCAAGGGTGTAGAAGCAATGTGACATGCAAATAGTGTATGTAGTAAAGCAAAAGAATATAACGCCTATGTAGGTCTAGAGATACCTTGATCAATATGTTGCACCTTGTATTGAAGAGATCTTATCTCTTGCACAAGGGCTACCACATCAGGAGATAGGGATGTACTAGTTGTAACTAGTAGCATAGAAGAAGGTCAAGTTGCTATAGGGGGTTGTTGTGACATAGTTGCCCCCATAGTGTCATTTTCAATTGGATACTCTATGGTTTGATAAGATTTACCATTATTAACTTTTTGTTGTTCCTCTTTTAGAATTCTAAGCATCTCATCTTGCATATTCAAATGTTTGGTTAAGAGTTCTTGAAGTTTTCTTTTATTAGTTTCATCAAAACTAGTATATTAGGCCATTGTTATAGTATGAAAATAATATGAAATGTGTTTGAATGTTTTTTTGTATTTTTAATAGGTAATATTCTAAAAAGGGAAAGTATTGAACATACGAAATGCAAAGTTTGAACAATAGTGAATTGGAATTTGTGTAAAAATGATACTGAGTGTACAAATGTGTAAGGTGATACCTCAAAAAGCAAATAGGTGATAGTATATGAAAATAAGGATTTTTAAAAAATATTTATGCAAAATACTATGAATTTTTGAATTTAAAATTGATTTTCTAAGTTGAATATGCAACTAAAAAGTCAAAAAATGATTGGAAAATAACTAGGAGCTAATTGGTACAACTAAGGTTTTTTGAGTGAAGTTTAAAAATTAGTATGATAATTTGAAATTTTTGATATGAATTTATAGAAAATTTTTAGAATTTTTCTTAAAAAAATTAAGAAAAATAAAAAAAAAAATTTCTAAAATTAGCAATAAATTTGTCCTAGTGTTTGGAATGTGTTTGATGCAAAAAGGGCCTACTATGTGCAAACTAGGGTTTTTATAAAATATATTGATAAATTTGTAATTAATTTATAGATTTATAATTTTTAAATATAGGAAATAATATAAAATTATAGAAAAAAATAATTTACCCTAGGGTTTCCAGGGTTTTTTGTGTGAAATTTGATTTAAGTTGGGTTCAAATGTTTTATTATTTTTTAGAATAATGGAGTTTTATTCCTAATTAATAAAAAGGTCTGAAGTAATGTAAATTACTAAATAATGTGAAATAATCAGGCCACTAATTTATGTTAATAGATTGTATTTTTTTATTTCTAAAAATAGTAATAAATGGGAGAAAATATGATTTAGCTTATTCTGAGCTATCTAGTCTGAGATAGGGCTTAAAAATTTAGGTACAAAACTAGTAAAGTGTCAAAAATAGGTTCTTGAACTTCATTTCTAGTTGGATAGGAGTTCCAAATGTGGGACACCCTACTATTAGACACTAGTCTTTTTTGACACTATTGTCTAGGTGATCTAAGTTTTTTGGGTTCTGATCGATAGGTCTATATTACCCTATCAATGAAATATTAAAGCCTAGAAGTCTATAGAGCTCATTTTTCATTTATTTTAATCTTCAAAATCCCTAGGATCTTTTTGTACTTGAACTTGAAAGGAAATTTGGGAAAGAGAGAGAAGGGTTTAATATGTAAATTATATGTTGGGCACACTTCACATCCCATGTGTGGGCACATTGCCTACATACCAATACTTTGAGGAGGGATCAAGCTAATTTAATTTTATCATTGAAGTGATTGGTGTAATTATGTATGAAAATGAAATTAGATGAAAAACTAGGTGTAATTTAGATGGATAGGGATTGGTGCAAGGGTTTGAATAATCTTGGAAGGTTTTATACAAAGAATAGGGAAAAGTGCTTGAGTGTACTTGCTTGTATTCTTGATTCTCTCTTGTAAATGAGTGACAAACCTTCTAAATGGAATTTGAATGGAATTTTGTATGGTACATAATGATCATGGGTTAAATTAATTAACATTAGGCTAACATGAATTAAGATAAATATTTGAGAAAATATGACTATTTAAACCAAATTTTCACTTGGACAATAATTCCAAAAACATGACACCCTAAGTTTTAGTGCTCCTATCCAAGTTGGGCATTGTTGTCTAGAGGGAATGAGACCTAGGCCTAAAAAACCTATTGGATATATAAGGGTTAAGTTTGAAATGATGTGGATGATTGGGAATTAGTGAAATAAAAGTCCATAAGGGTTGTGCAAGTAAGTAGGAAGACCTATGAATTGGGTGTCATTAGCCACACTCAACCAAATTTTGCATTTTTCATGACTACACATCCAATAATGGTGGAAAAATATTAATTTCACACCTAAAAATAACTTGAAAACACCTAAAAAGAGGCAAGAAAGAAGGACAATTAACATGGAAGAACACTTCTTCACACAACCATCATACACAAGCTTTCTAAACATAAGTTAAAGGAAAGAGATAGGTGAAAAATAATCTTATTTTCTTTAGAAGGTAGTTCTTACAAAATTTTCTAGGGTTTTGCCTTGTCAAATGAGAATATCTTTACAAATGGGGAAGAAATGGGAGATATAATAGAAAAGGGAAGAGAGAGAGAGGAGAAGAAATCACTCATAAATTAATAAATGAGACATAACCACCTTCCATGGAATCTTAAACACATTTGGATCAATTATCACTAATCTTTTCTCAACAAATCAACCTTCATTAGTCCAACATGTCTTTAAGCATTCTCATTGGATTAGAAAAACACTAGAAGATGAAAAAATTTGAGGATGATGATTTCATATCCCACTCACATGAGAAAATTATTCAAAGACATAAAAAAAAATTAAATGATCCACTTTCTCTCCCGACCTCCAAACTCTCCCTCTTGAACTTCTATGCCCGCTTCCACTTGCACTTCTAGAAGATGCTTGGAATATTGTTAGTTGACTTGGAATTTGATGCTTAAATAACCATAGAGGTTATATTTTATATTTTTTTTATGGTTTTATTTTATTATAAACTCCTCTTTACTCCTCTAACATGAAATAAACTCCATGAAACCTACAAATTTCATAGACTGCATTGATGGATGTCTTAAGCTTGAGCCACCTTCAACCAACTACTCTAAAACCTACTCCCAAAGCCATTTGACACCTTGAGAGCCACTTTTGGACATGAATAAGACTTATATACATCCATATAATTCATATGAGGAAGAAAAAAATGTTTCATTCCACCTTCAAGACCTACAATAATGGTGGAAATCACCATTAAACCCACAACATTTCACAAATTATCAAAAACGTTGGGTCTTTAATCTTTAAACTTATAAATGAACCATATAAACCCTTATAAATAGATCCAAGTTCCATATAATGATTATTTAGGCCTCATTATGCCGCTTACATGCATTTAGACCATTTCTCTATTCAAAGACCTACAAAAATAGGCATTTTTAGGCCATTTTGGGCCTCCCAAGCACCCAAACGTGCCAAATTCCTTATAAAAATAGGTTTTACAAAATATTTATAGGGTCTTATACATTTTATAGATGGTTTAAAATTTATTATAGGCCATTTTATGGACCTATGAGTCCAAAAAACCAAAACTAGTCAAAAGCTCCTTTAGTAGCCTAGACAAGCTCACCTTCGAGATGATTGTTCATAAAATTTAGACCTATATTACAAAAATTATTACCATTAATATTTATTACATATACAAATTCAACATAATTGAAAATTTTGGGCTTCCATGTGGAATTTATGAAAAGATAAATACATAAATAAATTTGCCTATAGGGTTTGTAAGCATGTTGGACATGATTATGCTCTTAGAGATTGTACATAAAACTAAAAACCTTAACCAAAATAAATATATAATTAATTTAAATTAAATATGGGTACTCAAAACATACTAAAATAATATGGCCAAAATCTTCACGTGGTGAAAGATACAAGCATCTAAAGAGGGGCTCAAACTAGGTATCTTAGGCTTGAAAAGCTAAAATTCCTCTAAAGGACCACTTTGAGCTTCCCATGATTCTATATGATCATAATAATATTAATTTTACATGAAAAATATCATCATACCATCCTATTATGTCACTTTTCATTGTATTTTTGAAAATGCTTTGAGGTGGTGTAGGTCTTAAACGTTTATTTTAGCCCTCAAGAGCATGGTTTGCATAGAGTTTTGAGTGTGAACACTCTTTAAAGGTGTTTTATATACTTAAAATAATCCTAATATTATTTTTAAACACTTAAAATAAGTTTAAATCCCCTGCTATACCTTAAATTTCTCTAAGAATTATGTCTGCACCAATGGTGACTATTATGAGACATGAGGTGGATTGTGTCAAAATACTGGGCACTTCCACTTGTAAAATTACCATCATGATATCATTAATAGGTATATAATTTCATGAGGACAAATCCTACCAAGTTTCATTATTTGAGGATGAATAATTTGGCTTGTAGACAAATTTTCTCAAACTTTACCCTGAGCTGCTTGTTTGCTTCCTTCTTGCCTAAGCTTATCCTCAAGGAAAATTTTGATTGAAACATTTAATGTAATAAAATAAATAAATAAAATTAGGTTTTAAACATCATATTTAATTTTTTAATACCTCTTCAAGTATTAAACTCCTCATTAGTAATCAAACCTGTCAAAGCTTCATTTGGTCTCTAATGGCTACCTTCTTGACTGCAAGAGGTCTGTGTAAGAAAAATGAGTATTTTCACCATGGGTATGACCATAAAAATAGAATGGGAGGATTAAATTTTTCATGGATACAATTTATACCAATTATTGTTTTCACTTGACCTATAGATGCCCTAAAATGACCAATTCCTCCAAGATAGGCTCCAATGTTGACCATGATTAGACATGAGGTTTATTGTGCTAAAATAGGAAATGGTTAACCTTATCAAAATACATCAAAAATATATTTAAGATTTATATTATTTCATTATGAGTATCTTCACCAATTTTCAAGGTTAGATCATGCATATTTTATCCTGTAGACCTTTTTTGCTAAAACCTAGCTTGAGCTGCCTATTTGGTCAAATTCAAGACTGAGTTTTTCTTCCATTTTGACTTTTTTATGATATAAAATGATTAATATACTTTTAAATTATCATTAATACTTACTTTTCACTATATTCATCCTTAATTTTTCAACTTTCACCCTAATTCAACCCATGTATGGCCATAACTCCTCAAGAAAATTCATGGTGACTGTGTTTTCTCATTGTTGTAGGTGTTGTTTATGAGGTGTAAAAGGTGTCTCTTGGATACCTGACCATGATTTTGTGTTTATATAATCCTTAGACCATTTTAAACCTCCCTTATATGCTCTTTATATCCATTTGACACCTCAAACAAGCTCTTTAAGCCTCCACATAGTCCAAATCCATACAAACCTATACCTTCATCTTCATGATCTTGATAAGGAATTTTAAGATGTCAACTCACAAATATAATATAGGGATGACTAAAAACGTTTTCTCCTTGAATGATATGGTCTTAAGTTGCATCTTGAGAACAAATGGGTTTATAAAAGGAAATGTCCACTAAGTATGGTTGTAGGTGGATATTTCAAGAAAGTTAGCTTGACTACAGATTTACTAAGAAGCCCTCGATATTGTATTGACCCTAATAATTATTAATATTCCTCATAAAAAATCCATTTAATTATGGAACCCCAATCTTATGACCATTTAGCTCATCATCCTCTTCTTCTTTGAAATAGAATTATGTTCAGAAGACTATAGGCATTGGTTTTAAAGGTGAAATATTGAGTCCTTAAGTGTTTGAAATACCTCACTTGATACTTGAAATCATTTATCACCATGATTCCATGAACATTTCATACCATGAGACTCATTTATGGACCACTGTGTCTTCACCCTTGACTATCAACTTTTTAAAATAGGCCTTGCATTCTTAGGGAAGGCTATAGGTGTAGATTTATTGCAAATATAACTTTGAGATAGCCATATGAAATGGAAAACCAATCCTCATATTGGTTTTAATATAAAATTTTGATGTATAGCAACTTGTTAAAAACTCTAACTTTGCCAATTGAACAAACCTCACTTAGACTTTAAGACCCCTCATGTAGCCCCTTTTTATGGTTTTTTGGCTTGTACAGAGGAATAGGGTTTGAACAACATGAAATAACACTTAATAAAGATAACCTATATTAATATACACCTTTTTACAAATTTTCTTGGTCAAACTCTCTCTTCAGACCCTCTTTTTAGCAATAAGACTCCTCAATTAGGTCTCTTTGTAGGCTAGTTTGTCATAGGATCCCATATCTATACTATACCTCATCATACTACACTAAAAAAATTTAAATATTTTTAAGGACCATAAGTTACACAATAATAAAAAAATTTATCCTTTTTTACCAATTTAAACTTGAGATATAGGGTTTTTGGGTTAAAAACCCTAGCTAGGCAAATATGCAGGCCTGTAGATGCCAAGATCCTTAAAAAATATTTTCTTGAGCTTGGGGAGGTTTCAATGGAAAAAAATAATCTTTAAAAATAGGTTATAATCATTTTTCAACTGTTAACACTCTTGAAACAAGTCAAAACATAGGGTCCTAAACTCTCTTTACAAGATTATGTTAGAACATGCAAGGCTTAAGATCCATTTTTAAAGTTTTATGAGGTAAAAAGACCTAATTAGTTTTTAATTATGAAATTTAGGGACCCAAAAAAATAATCCAATTATTTTTTTTCCATTCTCAATCATGAAAAACATTTGGAATCAATAATATAGGCCTGATACACACTCAGAAAATTAGAACTGCAAGACATTGGGAGAGAGAAATAGGTGTGTATTGAGATTCATGAGGTATAAATAAATAATTATTTTTTAATTTTAACTTATAATATATAAAAAAAATTAATAAAATCATTATATTTCATCAACAAACCATTTGAACTCTTCAAAAATTCATTTTTTGACTGTTTACATTGGCATGCCAAAATCCTAAATTTGGCCAACTTGAAATCTTCCTCATTTTACCTTGAAATTTTGAATATTATTACTCTAAAAAGGTTTTTTAATACTTAAAATCACCCCAAAATTATTCAAAAATACTCACATGAGGTTAAAACCATTCATCATAAATTAAAGCCCTTCGAGAAGCTTGCCTAGTTCCATATTCTCCTCAATAGAAAAACATAGGATTGTCTAAAAATAGTGGGTAATTACACTAATAAAATGACCTAAAAATATTTTTTTATAGGTTTATAAAGTAAAAAAACACCAATAATACCAAATTTCATGCCTTTTGGATCCATATTTTATCCTATAGGCTCTTTTTACTAAAAGCTAGTTTGTGATGCCTAGTTTTTTATGCTACTTAGGCTCATGACTAAGCTTGCCTTATTTCAACTTGTTATGATGGTATGATAATAAAAATAAAGAATTTATAAGGTCATAATATTAATATCACATTTTAATTTCCCTCCATTAGTCATTTCTTAGCCTTATACACCTTGAATCCATTTTCAACCTCATACCATAGTCTAAGAAAAAAGGTCAGTGTAAGTGCATTACAGATGGATTTTTTGTTATAGGAATGAATTTTTTGACCTTATTCATGATATTTATTAATATAATAGTCCATTATTCTCATTAATATTACATTACATATGATACCTTATCAAATAACTTTGTGCTTCAATCTTCTTCATGCTTGGAGATAGTTTGTCCTTTTAAAGAAGGCTGTAAGTGGACATTCCTAAGGTAAATGACTATCTGTGAGATTTATCCCTTATTTTAAAATTATTTATAATATTTATTAGTATATGATAGGTATATATTAATTTCAACTCATATCTATTAATGCTTATGACTCTCCTCAACCTCTTCACAACTACTCAGACCTCCTTCCACTTCATGCCACTGTCTAAGCCAAAAGATGGTTATAGGTGCACATTTTGGCTTGAATATGAGTGTAGTATAAATGGATAATTGGAGATATTTAGGAATTTATCAGCCTTTAATATTATAACATTTATTTTTAAACCCTTCTACTAATTTATCTTCTTTTAAGAATAATACCTTGATTGTCAAAAGACCACTTTACCATAGTCATCCTCAAGAGCATCTTCTACACTCAACTGTAGGTGATGATTTTGACAACTGTAAAAAATAAGGAGTTAAGAGGCTGGTATTTGAATTGAACATATTTTAAATCTCCAATGAACCTTATTTAATATACTTTTATTTGAAAGTCTTAAATTGAGTTACTAGAGTGATTGAGTGGAGAAGAAACTGTTGATGCCTAAATGTGCACCACAGGTGTCCAGAGTGTTAAAAACACATCTCATTTTAGAATTTAGAGAATTTATTGAATGATTTTTAGGTTGCAATAATATTGTTACCTATTGGTGGAATAGAGGCAAAATAAGTGATGGTTTCACAATATTTATATTAAGTGGTGGTTAGGAGCCACCATAGCCAAGGTTGCAATAATATTGTTACCTATTGGTGGAAATGAGGCAAAATAAGTGAGGGTTTCACAATATTTATATTAAGTGGTGGTTAGGAGCCACCATAGCCAAATAGCAGATCTATGTAGAATATGCAATAACTATGAAAAAAATGAATTATGATCAAGATCTAAATTAAGAATTAATTTAGGATGGATATTTACAATGACAAGCTAAACTAAGGTGATCCAAGTAAAAATAAGCAAAAGTAAGGGTAGGGTAGAAAGAAAGATGTTGTTGGTCTTGTTTCAGACATTATGGCAAAGTTTATATATCATCTAAACATGTATTCAACCAATGTATGAAATGAAATAGCTTAAGCCCAAATCATAACATACAACAAAAAATATTTAAAAGAAGGTATGAAATGATAAAAATAGGAATCAGACTCACTTTAAAGATTCACTCCTATAAGTAAAAAACATTGTCCCAAATACAAAAGAAGTGTAGAAAATGAAATAAGCCTAAGAACTTTCAACTAATCTAGTAGTGGCACAAATTAGCAGATTTGCATCTAAGATACACATCCAAAAGGAACTATTTAAATCTAAAAGTAAAACTAGACAACTGAGAGAGAAATTGTATAACACTTCTTACAAGCAAATGTTGGAAAATCTTTGCAGAATTCTTTTCTCATATTAACTAATCCTAGTTTACAAAGTAATTTTTTCTCTAAAAACTCCCCCCATTTTTACAAAATGGTAATACTACCTTTTATAGAAAACTCAAGTAGTACATTGGTTAGTCATAAGTCATTATTTTTACAAGGTATGAGAATACATTTTCTTTCCCAAAGTGGACTAACCTATAGGAAAATATGATAAAAAACTAGCATATGCCCTTACAAAAGAATATTCCACTTTAAAAATATTATAAGGCTTTACAAAATAGAATATTATTAACTAACAAATGGGCCTTGTGATGAAGAACTCTCTTACAGCTGCTGAAGAATACTCATGGTTGTATTTCATTGAGTGGATATTTTTTAATTTATCCTAGACATATATTAAATGTATATTAAAAACTAATTAAAAAATTAATTTTCATTTAGCCATTGCATTAATGAAAATATTACGAGTTGCATAGCCTTGCCACTGAACTAGTGGGACCCTTCATTTAAAAACCATCGACAAGTTCTTGGAGCTCAAAAATGTCATTCATGTAAACATCATTTAAAATTCGCATGAATGTATTTGACATCCTATAGACCGTCAAAATTAAGCTCATATATATTTTTACATGGGCTTAAATTTGATAGTTGTGCAAATGTCGTTTAACATCTGAATAAATGTATTTGATGTCTTTTAGACCATAAAATTTAAGTTCATATGGATTTTTATTGGGCTTAAATTTTTCATCCACATAAACATTATTTGACATCCCATAGACCATTAGGGTCAAAAATGACTATGGAAAAATAGTGGAAAATGCTTTGGAGGGAAACTTTGGATCTCCATAACTTTTGATGCACTTTGGTGAATGAGCTGAAACATGGCACATATGGTCTTGGCAAAAAGATGAATAAAATAATTCGATAATTTCTCTTGATACTAAATCACTTATGAGATATATCCTTACCAACATGCTCACTAGGTTTTGTTTGCACTTTCTAAAAAATGGTTATGGAAAAAATAGCAAATTTTTGCTAGGATGCCAACTTTGGATCCCTATAACTTTTGATGAACTTTGGTAGATGTGTTATAAATTGGACCATATAGTATTAATATAAAGGTGAACAAACCAATTTTAACATTTATTTTGAAAAATCCACACATGTGAGATATTGCCTTGACAACATGCTCACTAGGCTCTGTTTGGACCTAAAAAACAAAATCAAAAATATTTTAAAGGGCAACTTTGGATCTCCATAATTTTTTATTTACTTTATTATGTGAGATAAATCTTGGTGAATATGGTCTTGAAACAAATATGAACAAACTAATTTGGCCATTTATCTTGAAATTATAGTGTTTTTGAGATATAGCCTTGCCAACATGTTCGATAGGCTCTGTTACACTCCTTAAAAAATGGCTATGGAAAAATAGTAGAATTTGGCTAGGAGGTCAACTTTGGATATTCATAAATTTTTATGTGATTTTGTGGATGAGATGAAACTTATAACATATGGTCTTAGTAAAAAGGTAAATAAACCCATTTGACCATTTCTCTTGAAACATCCACATGTATGATATATAACCTACAACAATATGCTCACTTAGATTTTCTATCATTAGACTAAAATGTTTAGATGGACACAATGAGGAATGATTTTAATACCATGAACTTTCATACTTACTCCAATCACTCGTGGCACTCTATACGGTCTATACAACATGTCTATGGTCTTTATAAATTGACAAATGACACTTTAAGTGAACTTATTTAACTTGAATTTTTATAGACCAAAGGCTAGTAAAAGGCCAAATTAGGATTAAATCATGAAATTTAGACACAAATCATTCAAGAAAGGCCTCATAAAATTTATAAACAAAAACATGAAGATTAAATGATAACAAACTTGGATAAGGTCAAACCAGAATCATGATTTAATAAGTTAACCAAACCATGGTGTGGATGAGCTTCAAATGAAATATAATGTGCAAACATACTAGTGACACTCTAATCAAGTTAATTTTCAATTTCAAGGTACAAATTTGCACAATTTGACAAATGGGTCCCCATTTTTTTAAAAATAAGGGTATGTTGACATCAACAAATGGTGACTTCTAGAGGAAACATAACAATATGTTAGAATTCAGAGACTCTACCTTAGACTAATAATTAAGTTACTTAGTCCATTTGATTAGGCACCATCATTAAGATAAATTCATGGTTAAAAAATATTACATATGCAAAATTAGGATCAAACATCATAACTTAGTCATGCTATGTGTGTACTTTGATTCCACTTATTGATTACCAAAGTTAGATAACAACTTCCAAGTTCATGGATTTAATCATTAATACTGACTTTCAACAGTTTTAAATATTCATTAAAAACTATGGCTTAGCTCAAGGAAGGATTGGGAATTGCTCTAATGGTATCCAAGTGTCTATATCATTGATAGAGATGTCTTTGGCTCCACTCAAATCCTTTCTCTATTGCCAATTAGGCATCCATCCTCGATGGAGATTATCAGAATCACCTTTGTTTGGAAAGCTTTTGATTTTTCAATAAGCTCTTATTTTTGTATTTCTTTATATCATTTTAAGGCCTTCCAAAAAAAGTTGAGAACTAAGCTAGCTAAATTTAGGGATTTGGTCAAGTGTTTAATTTTTAAACAATCATCCTTGGCTATAAAATTTGTCCTAGGCAATTAATGTTTTTTAAGTGCAAGTAAAATTATGTTCTAATAGTTTAAGATTTCATCCTACATGTGAAATCCTTATTAAAACTAAGCTTAGTTCAAAACAAAGTTTATAATCTCAAGGAATAATTAACTTATCCACCATTATTTACAAGTTTCTCTACACTACAACATTAAGCTCACACTTCAACAACCCATGATCAACCAATTTTGAGAAGTCATACCTTAATTTTTGAACTATGAAGCTCTTGAGAAGCCTAGATGAAACTCAAGCTAAGGTTTGTCCAAAATGACTTATTTTAAGCAAGTAATGAAGTATAAAAGGTAAAAAAATATGTTTAGACATTATATATAAGGGATATGAAGGAAAAAACAAGAAATAAAGAATAAGAAAGAAACTAATTTAAGCCCTATACTAATTTCATAAAACACTTACCTCCAAGATCAAATGGAAAATTATTTAGTCTACTATAGAACCTTGAAACTTGAGTGTTTTATAATGGTATATTCCTATAGATAGGGGCATTTAAATGCCTAAGTATTCTATATGGTGTGACTTGGGCTCCCATATGCATCCTCAAGTATATGGTCGAAGATATGAGTCTAAAATCTAATCCTCTTCCTCCCAAGTCCTACTTTGAAGTAGGAGTGTTAGTCCTACTTCATCCATAGATAGGTATTGGATTATATCATTTCACTCAATATTGGTAGCTTAAATTTCATCCTTAGACTAATGTCTTCATTATATTATTTCTAAGGTAGAAGTGGACTACCGATCTTTGTACAAAAATCTTCCAATTCATCCCAAAAGGTTTCTTCATCCTCATAAAATGAATGATTTTCATCTAGAATCTTTCCATAAAAAAACTCTTGGTCCCATACCTTTATCTTTTTGATAAAGTCATATGAGAATTCTTGATCTGTTATGCTTGTTTTAGCTTTAGCTTCAATGAATAATGGCAACTCTTATATCCCATTAGGTTCCATTTTATCTTGGTTTTGGGTCTCTAAGAGAATAATGTCTTCTTGTAATTCTAGATCATTGGTGAAATCTTCAGATGATGCATCACTATGTTTTTATGTCTCATCATCCACCATATCAAACTCTTTATTTCCATTTAAGAATTTATGATATGATTGTTGCCAATGATCATCCTCTTCAGGGGTATTCCCCATTTCAGTAATAAATCTATGTGGGCTATCTTTCTAGCTACCTTCTAAATAAATATCATCTTGTACTTGACCTATATATATTTCTAGAAACTCTTCTTCTTCATCTTCAAATGGAAAATAAAAAATCTCTATCATGAAAACTTGTGATGTTCTTTGTCCCTACAATAAAGTTTTGATTAGGCATAATTTTAGAGGTTTTAGAAATATTACAGTGATCAGAAAAAATAATATCACATAAACTTATTTATATGTTTCTAGATGATTCCTTATTGTTGTCATCATAAGACCTAATTGGAGGCCTATCAAACCTTTGAGAAACATAGTTTCTATTAGATCATTCCATTGTATTTCCTACTTGTTTTTGCAACTGAAGAAAGTTACTCCTTAGTTTTTAGACCATTTTTAATATCAATTCATTTGAATTTTAGGGTGTCTCAAGCTCATGAATTAGAGCATTATTACTGGCTATGAGCACTAGAGTTCTATGATTTTATGGATAAAATCCACTTTTAGTGCTTTTCAAGAACTCTAGGTGTTGGCTAGGATATGCATGACTCAAGGGGAAATGGTTCTAAAATTGTGATAAGGTAGGTATAATAGGAATGATGTTTTAGATGTGCTAATTCAAATTGACATTAGGAATGGAATATGCTATCTGAACTTAAGGCTACATTTGATCATTATGATCATGACTTCAGAGTAGTTTTGGGTCAATTGTGATTATAATTGAGAGAGATATTTTTAGGAACATAGAGGTCATGGGATCCATAACATCCTTATAAATTTCTAAGGTTAAAGCCTCATTGGGTCTATAAGAGGTTATGGTTATATTGAGCCTCTTTTAGAACCTAGAATTGAAGGATCTGATGGTCTCATTATCATTTTTTTTAATTGTGGTGAATAGTTGATATAAGACACAGGGACTAATGATTTTGCTAAATTGATCAATGAAAACATTATTAAAATTATCCCAACTAGTAATGTAGTCTTCAAATAGATTGAGAAACCATTTATATGCAACATCGTTGAAATTAAAAGGAAATAATATACATGCTACATCTTCATGAGTCACATTTAACAATCTTAATCCATCTTTGAAATTTCTAACATGCTATTCAGTTGTAACAACATTAGGACTAATAGTGGGTAGATATCTTATAGGATTTTGAGGAAGATCATGTACTATACCTGGTACATTGATTGAAGAACCACCTAGTCAAGCCATACTTTGAATATATGAGTATCTAGAACTGATGAAGTAGATTAGGATCCTAAGGATTTTTTCACCCCTCGATCTTGATTTTTTTATTTCATATTAAGGACTTTGAATCTTGTTTAAAATATGATGTGTCAAATCGATATTTACAAAGAATAATGACTAGATTAGCATATTAAGAAAATTTTGCAAAAATTCATATAAAGAACAATAAAGACAACACCTTTTACCTAAGTTGTCTCAAAGAGGTGTCCAAATATGCTAGTATGAATGATATTTACATGATCAAGTCCAAATAAACTCAAATTTGCAAAGTATTTATGAATCTTTGATCAAAATAGCTATTACTAACCTCAAATTGGTTGGATTCATGGATCTAAAGCTATTTTTACCCCAACTAAGCATATATATTCAAAGAATGTTAATATTTGTCTAAATAATCTCAAAGACTAGTCTAAAATCATGAAGATCACCAAATTTTACACAATTATGCTAACAAAATACAAATATGTAAAAAAAATAAAGTGATATTTGATCAAAATACACTAAAACCAATAAAGATCTTACAAATTCATAAAGATTTGTTGAGTGCCCTCCTTCTAGAACCAACAAAGCTCCTCTTGTTGATGCCTAAATGTGTACCATAAGTGCTCCAAGTGTTAAGAAACACTTATCATTTTAGAATTCTTAGAATTTAGTGCATAAATTGTATGTTGCAATAATCCTATTACCTATTGGTGGAATAGAGGCAGAACAAGTGATTATTTCACAAAATTTATATTTAGTGGTGGTTGGGATCCACCATGTCCAAATATAATATCTATGTAGAATATGTAGTAAATATGCAAAGAATAGTGAATTATGATCAATAACTAAATTAATAATTAATTTAGGATGGATATTTATAATATCAAGTTAAACTAAGGTGATCTAAGTAAAAAAAAAGAAGCAAAAGGAAGAGTAGGGCATAGAGAAATATGTTGATGGTCTTGTTTCAGATATTATGACAAAGTTCACATATTATCTGAATATGCATTCAACCAATGTATGAAATCAAATAAATTAAGCTCAAATCACAACATACATCAGGAAAGCTTCAAAGGAAGGTATGAAATGATGAAAATAGAAACCAAACTCACTTTAAATATTCACTCCTACAAGCAAACAACATTAACTCAAATGCAAAAAAAGTGCAGCAAATGAAATAAGCCTAAGAAATTTCAACTAATCTAGTAGTGGTATAAATTAGCAGCTTTGCATCTAAGATACACATCTAGAATTGATAGGAATCATTCAAATTTGAAAGTAAAACCAGACAACTGAGAGAGAAAATGCATAACACTTTATACAAGTAAATGTTGGACAATATTTATATAATTCTTTGCTCATATTAACTAATTCTAGTTTACAAAGTAATTTTGGTTCTAAAAACTCCCCCCTATTTTAAAAAATGGTAATATTTCCTTTTGTAGAAAACTTAGGTAGTACCCCAGTCAGTCATAAGATACAAATGTATAAGAGATAAGGACATCATTCTTTTTACAAGGTCCTAGAATATATTTACTTTTTCAAAGTGGATTGACCTATAGGAAAATATGATAAAAAACTAGAATATGTCCTTAAAAAATAATATCCCACTTTAAAAATATTATAAGGCTTTACAAAATGGAATATTATTAATTAGCAAGTGGGCCTTGTGTTGAAGAACTCTCTTGTGGCTACTGAAGAATACTCATGATTGTATTTACATTGAGTGGCTATTTTTTACTTTAGCCTAGATATATATTAAATGTAGATTTAAAACAAATTAAAATTTTTATTTTTATTTAGCCATTGCATTAATTAAAATCTTACAGGCTACATAGCCTTGCCACCAAAATGTTGGGACCCTTCATTTAAAAACCATCAACAAGTTCTTAGAGCTCAAAAATGATGTTCACACAAACATAATTTGATGTCCACACAAACATATTTGGTGTCCTATAGACCATCAAACTCAATCTCATATGGATTTTTATTTGGGCTTAAATTTGATGTCCTTGTGAATGTATTTGACGTCCCACAGACCATCAAATTTAAGCTCATATATATTTTTTTCTTGGGCTTAAATTTGACATCACATGAAAATTATTTGGCGTCCCATAGATTGTTAGGTCAAAAATGACTATGGAAAAATAGTGGAAAATGCTTTGGAGGGAAACTTTGGATCTCTGTAACTTTTGATGCACTTTGATAGATGAACTGAAACTTAGTGCATATGGTCTTGGCACAAAGGTAAACAAACCCATTTGACCATTTCTCTTGAAAATAAATATCTTAAAAGATATATCTTTTCCAACATACTCACTAGAATCTATTTGCACTCCCTTAAAAATGGCTATAGAAAACATAGCAAAATTTCACTAGGAGACCAACTTTGGATCCCCATAAAATTTTATGTGCTTTGGTGGATGAGCTGAAACTTGGTGTATATGGTTTTGGCACAAAGGTGAACAAATCCATTTGACCAGTTATTCTAAAACATCTACATGTATGAGATATGGTATTGACAACATGATCACTAGGCTCTATTTGGACCTGGAAAACACAGTAAAAGATGCTTTAGAGTGAAAATTTATATCTCCATAACTTTTGATGTGTTTTGGTAGATAAGCTAAAACTTGACACATATGGTTTTGGCATAATGATGAACAAACCCATTTGTTTGTTTCTCATAAAAATATAGTTCTTATAAGATATAACCTTGAAAACATGATCACTAGGCTCTATTTGGACTCCTTAAAAAATGGTTGTATGTAAAAATAATGGAATTTAGCTAGGAGGCCAACTTTTAATCTCTATAACTTTTGATGCGATTTGGTGAATGACCTAAAAATTGGTACATATGGTCTTGGCATAAATATTAATAAACTCATTTGAAAATTTCTCCTAAAATATCCACACATATGATATATGACCTACACCAATATTCTCACTTCATTTTTCATCATCAAACCAAAATGTCTATATGGACAAAATGAGGAAAAAAATAAATACCATGTACTTCCATACTAACTGAAAGCACTCTTAATACCTCATATGGTATCTACAACATGTCCATGGTCTTTATAAATTGATGAACAACACTTTAAGTGAACTTATTTAAGTTGAATTTCTATAGGCCAAAGGCCAGTAAAAGGCCAAATTAAGATTAAATCATGAAATTTAGGGACAACTCATTCAAGAAAGGTCTCATCAAACCTCTAACTTAAAACATGAAGAAAAAATGCTAACAAAATTGGTTTTGGTAAAACTAGAACCATGAACCAATAAGTTAGTGAGACCATGGTGTGGATGAGATTAAAATGAAAAATAATGTGCAAACATGCTAGTGACACTCTGATCAAGTGAATTTTCAATTTCAAGGTAGATATTTACACAATTTGATACATGGGTCCCCATTTTTCAGAAATGGGGGTATGTTGACCTTAATAAAAACCAAGAAAATTCATTTAATCTTCACAAAACAACCTTAACTAATGCTAACAAGAGGAAACCAAGATGTTTTATCTCTCTTAACCTACCTCCCAAGACTAAGGGTGCACTATGATGGTATTAGTCCTTCTTAACCTTTTGAATAGTCCTTTAATTAGGATAATTTAACCTATTTGAGGTGGATTTCCATGATCAATCAAGATCATTTTCATCTTGATATGAAGCTTGAAACTGTTGTAAGTGCTTATTTGGCTCATTGGCAACATTTGAGAACAACTCATTGTCTCTTACCTTTATCACTTCTCAATAAACTTGCACTAATTGAATTTAACTCCAATGAACCTCTAGAAACATGATACCAATCATCAAACCTTTTTGACTCTCTTCACACCTATCCTCTTATGTATGAAAAATATATGGACTATACTTGATTATGTGTTGAGACTGAAGATATTAATGATCTCCCATGTTTTTTGGTGAGATCATGGGCTTGTATGAATAAATTTACCCTTTAAATTATTTCAATACATGATAAACATAGATTTGGATCTCCCAAGCCATGTTAGGTAGATTTTTAAACCTAAAAATTCTTTACACACTCAAAAAAACTTTCTCAAAGTGCCATTTTGGATCATGCTTTTCACTACATCTTGACTCTCAATAGCTCAAGGGTGATTATTATAATCAAAGCTATAAATTACATGAATCTAGAGGATCTTATATGATTTATGAAAGGTTGGAAAATTTTGAGACTAACTATCATGAAGAGAACATAAGTTTTATAGTAAAATCCATCAAAGCAACCTGTACACTAAGACCTCCTTTCAAGTGAAACTTCCTCATAGAGATGAATTAACCAATGAAATAGATATCCATTAATTTTATAAAACATACTAAAAAATAATTATTTTCCATCATTTTTTGAAGCAAATAAAAAGAAGAAAACTTGGACCCTATTTGGATGAATAGGCCATCAAGACACCCTTGCACTATTAGTGATTGTTCATAAATATGGGAGATGAACCAGAACGCTAATTACATAAATTTGAAGGCCACTATGGCCCCTATAACTTCAAAAAATATTTTGACCCAAATCTCTCTCTCTCTCTCTCTCTCTCTCTCTCTCTCTCTCTCTCTCTCTCTCTCTCTCTCTCTCTCTCTCTCTCTCTCTCTCTCTCTCTCTCTCTCTCTCTCTCTCCTCATTCTCTCTCTCTCTCTCTCTCTCTCTCTCTCTCTCTCTCTCTCTCTCTCTCACACACACACACACACACACACACACAACCGTACCAAGTGAAAACCTAAGGCTCTCTTAGAGTTATCCAAGACTACCCAAAATGTTTTTCTTTAGCATGTAGAACCATAATCCTACCTATGTAATACAAAACTTGGGAAATATTTTATATTATTTAAATGACCTTTCATTACCTTTGGAAAACTTGTGAAGTGTTTGAACCTCTACTAATGGTAGAAAACTTATTTCATGCCTAGTTTGTAGCTAATAGGTTTTCCTTACATCTATTAGTTCTTATGATTAAATTTGATTTAATAGGCCTATGAGAGGATATTAAATACACCATGGATTCTTTAATATGATATATTAACCCTTTAATTAATCAAAACCTTCAAACCAAAACTCTAAAAGGCTCCAAAATGCATTTTTGCTTCAAAACTCCTCTCTTGCACTCCAAATGACTTGAAATGGCCTTGAACATGTCCAAAATGGTAAAAAAACACCATAAGGAGGTGGGAAGAAGTCAAAACCAATTTTATTTCTATAAAAAAATTATTTTTTATACTTAGAATTTCTATTTTGAGGACCCTTAAGTCATCTAATGCACTTTTGGGAGTCTTTTGGGCAAATTAGCCTCTCTAGACACCATTTTTGACTCATTACAATGTCTAAAACTTTTTGAAAACATCATTCATGCCCCTAAATTCTATAACACTCTATAAACTAGCTAGATCCTTCACTTTTAGTTCAAGACTTGTTTTTTAGCCTTTTCCTCAAAATCTCCAAATTCACCTTAAAACTTGCTTAAGGTTTTCAAAATCTTACAAGTGACATGTGGTAGGGTCATGAGGTTTGTATTCTCTTTCCACCATTGGATCATCCACTTCATAAATACTCTTTTCAAATCCTCACACCACACCAAGACTTTCCAAGATACTACACTATATCATCAAGTTAGGATAAAAAAGAGGCTAGTCATGGGGTTAAAAGGTTACCCAATGGTCAAATATAGTGGCCTGATCCATCTAGGAAAATGTTTCAAATGTAGGCCAATTTTGGCCAACATAAAACAATGACCATATCATCAAACCATACAAATAGGTTCTTCTTATGCACAAAACATGTAAGTTCTTGAGAGTGTAACCTTGTGATCTAAATCTTAAGGACTTGAAGGAGCCTTGAGACCATGATGGAAACCTTATTTTATGTGATTTGATCTTAGAATTATATCCATCAAACATGCATCCTTTGAATCTATGATGTTCTCTTCATCACCACCTTATGAAGCTTGTAAATATGATTACAACCTCATGTTTTGGAAGCTCCAAACTTATATCTCAAATCCTCTTTATCCTTGAAACCTACAAAAAAAAATCTTTAACCATATTTAAACATTTTATGAAGCCTATAAACATATAAAAAGTGCTTTTGGAACAATAAATACTACCTTGAAAAAAGTCCTCAAAGGTAGGTAATGGCTTGGTTATGGTTTGAATGCATTACTCCCACATTGGAGAATGAAAAAAGTCCATTATGAGGTAGGATGGAGGGAAAATCATTAATTAAAATGCATTCTTTGACAATTTGTATGGACTTGAGAGCTTATAAGGAGATTTAAAATTTCAAAATGACTTTATAAGACCTTAAGAATGTCTCACCCTCCCAAAATGACTTTAAAGAGTGACTTGAGGCCTTTAAAACATTTTATGAATTCATAAGAACTTTTTAGGACCTTTTGATGTATTTATGAATTTTCAAATGCTCTTAAGATCCTTTTTTCTTCATTTCACATTAGAAAGTAATGACATATACATTTATAAGACTATCACGGTATTCTCAAATGACTTTAGACTCTTTTGATGCATATTTCCTTTGAAAATCATTTCACATTTCTAATCCTCAAATAGGTCTTGATTAGGCCATCATGACCCTAGGACTCACCTATTAGGACTTCTAAGGAGATTTTGTATTAGGAAGTATCTTGGATGCTTTAAGTTAAGAAATGATACTTGACAAGATTGGATACCTCATATAGGACTCTTGATACATTATTACATTAAAACATTATGTATATAGACCTCTTAAATTTTAATACCAACATAAGACCTAAAAATACTTAATGGAACATTAATGAGAAAATAAGATACATATGAGAACTGCATAATTCCTTGGCATACCTATCTCTAGACTAAAATAGTCATTTTGGAGGTACTTCTAAATTCATACTCGATTATTCTTGGAAAATAATGACCTTATCCTATCATTTCAAGTGTTAAGAGACCAAGGATAGATAAAATAATCAACATCATGGTGATTTATATGGGCCACTTACCTATTAAGTAGATATCTAGTCTCCTTAAACATCCATTAGGTATGGATTTGTATAAGTGTCTCTACAACTCACTTATGAAATTACAACCATGGTTATAAAATGTTATACCATCCTTGAATGAATTTAAAAAATTACTCAAATAGACAATAAATAATAAAAAATCAACCATAACTATGTTAACAACACTTTGAGGAATGACAAACAAGTAGTCTACTATGTACAAGACCTTAAACAAGGTTTGGCATGTATCTCATGGGATGTGGTAGGCAAAACTTATCCATTAAACCTAGATAAAAAAAAACAAAACCCAAAGGTATTTGTCTCTCCTTGTAATCACATCATCATATGGTTGATAGGGGTGAGTGAAAGCTTGTTTTTTAGATTGACAACATGACTTATTAGCTCTCAATAATGTCTTTGACAATGACCATTAACCTATTATCTCTCTAATTGATCACCAAGTTCATTTATTTTCTTTCAAATTGATTATCAAGGTCAAGAATACTCTCTATATTGACAAACTCCTTTTATAATTCATTAGCAATAAATTGTGTATCCTGATTTTCATGTGCATCTTGTAAATTTGACCAATCTTTGAAAAATAAATCATCCTCTTGAAATAAATGAGTATTTTAGAGATCATTATAAATATTATGCCAACCTAATTTATTATTTGGGTAAGAATGCCTTACCATTGATTTTAAAAGATGATCTTGATCTTGCATGATGTATTTGGGCCTATCAAACTAATATATGACTATTATAACTCCATTGGTATCTGTCTTATATTAATTAGGGGTTGTTGTCTTATTAAAAGCCTCAAACTCTTCAATTATATGAGAATATTAATTACATGCCTCATCAATATCTTCTTGAGGCTTCACAAGATTAGATAAAATGGTGCTCTCCTCATGTATATAATAGGTACCTAAACCTGATCCTTCCATATTATCATATGGGCCAAATTCATAACAATAATTTTCCCATTCATAAAGTAAACATTCATGAACTTATTATATTAGTGTAGTAGCCTCACAGTGAGAAATATCCTCTTCTTGAACACACATAATGTTTGATATGATGGAGTCCTCAATGATGCAAAATTAACCCAACCTTATGTCTTCTACATGATCATAAGGATCAAATCCATAATTATCATTTACCCACTCATCAAGTAAGATGTTTGGGAACTATTATAAATGTGTGGTAGTATCATGATGGATAACACTCTCCTCTTGGTCAAGGATGGTGTAATTAATGGGGGTTGAACTAGGAGAGTATGGCTCAATGTGGTTTATAGAAATAAGCTCAACCTTGATTGTCACTTTGGTTACATACCTAGTCCTAAGAAACATGTGTAACCAATATAGTGATAGATACCCACTCATATTTTCAATGAATTCTTAGGAAATTCATAAATCAAAGTAAGGAAGGAGGTCTATGACTAAAAATATTGGGAGATAGATAGGATTTGGAAAGCATGTAAGATGAATTTCAATTTCTTAATAGTCCTAATAGTTTTACTATCAATGTGGATCATTCCCTTTATAATTGGAATGTATTTAATACCTAACATATCATCCACCTTATTAGGCATAATTATATTACTTACCCTTGAATATATCACGTAGTTGTGTAACAAATGTTTTTTGATGATGAGAGAAACATAAAATAGAGGTGATTTGTTTACCCTACTTACATGATCACCCTTTAAATGGCATAAAATGGTAGGAATAACTATTTCACCTACTTTGATTTCATGACCAAGATGATTTAAATCTTCCTTTAATAGGTCTCTTTGGGAAGGAATGGAGATACCCTCTCACATGGTAACATTTAGTTTTGTTCCCTTTATTTTATCAACTATATTTAAGTGAATTTTTCCTTCTTTTTATTACAACTTTGGAACAACAATATCTTCCCTTTGATGTTGTATGATTTGAGTCCAAGTTTATTTTTAGATAGCTTAATTTGATTGTGTTTGAGGTGATCTAACAACTACTCTCTCATTATTATCTTCATGAGGAACTTGGGAGGTGAGAGATTAACCATATGGAGGAGATGGCTCTCCTTCCATTACCTTTTTCTTATATCTTATGTTATAAGCAATTGGGATACTTAACTTACTTACCACCTCATTTTTATTCATACTATAAAATTCATTTTATTCTTCTTGTGATTAATTACTCACCTTTTACTTGTGATTACTCATGTAATTATCCTCCTTGTGAAGATAATTAACCTGATTTCCCTTTGAGATAGTGACATGCTTTGGAACATCAGGGCTTGGTTGAGAACTGTATTTGGATATGTTGTCTTACTATGAGGCCGATTGCATGGATAACATCACTCATAATCTTGAACCAAGTTATTTCTCATGTGTATAATATATTTTTTTAAATGCTAAAAGAATTAGGATTTTTAATGTTATAGGGCCCAGCATGTGTTTATTTGGCCTTGAGATTGTGGACTACCTTGATAAGGTTGCTTGTTAGTTTGGTATGGTTGATTGTAATATTGATATAATATGATATGCTGAGCTTGTTTCTATCTTTTCAAAGCTACCAATTCATTCATAAATCTTTGAAATAATTTATTCACTTCATATATCTCATTAGGAGGGGAAAAATGTTGAGTTGATTGGTTGTTTACTACTAGAATGGGTGCCAAAGTGGGATGAGTTGGTGTAGGATCAAGAAATAGAGGCATTGGAGGCCTATTGACAAGTTTGACCTCACATGTTAAACTATCACCACTACCATTTGTAATGATAATTTTCATGTTGTTTTCCTTGTCAATTAGTGTGTTAATATTTTAAAGTCCTTTAATGGCCATCTAAAGCCTTGATTAGTAGAGTTTAGGGTAGATTTGATGAAATTAAGGTTTTGGTCATCATAATCATTTACTTGCTTAGCCTCCTTTGTGACCATTTTTAAATTGTGTCAAGAGGTGAAAAGAGTATATAAAATCCTAAGAAGCCTTATGTATTTTATAAGAGTTATGTCATTCTTTAAAATTGATCTAACTAGTTGGTGATAGGTTTGACTAACTTCATGACCAAGTTTACTATACTTTGGGTCATTTGATGGATTTTGGAATAAGTTTCGAATTTGAATGATATTATGAGGTTAGAAGAAGAACATTTTATAATTTTTCATGTATTAAAAGTAAAATGGATCCATTTTTAATCAATTTCATTAGACTTCTCAAGTGGTTTTGGTAGTTTTAGTGCAAAAAAGACCTATTTTGAGGCCTTTCATACAATTTTCAAGGTGAAATTGATATGAAAGCATATTAAAGACCTTATTTGTCTATTAAAAGTTCAAATAAGTTATTTTTAAGAGGTATAATATCTTTAAATGAATAAAATCATTTTATCTCCTATATCGACCTCCTTAGTAACTCTAGAAGGGCAATATTAAAATGCTCAATACGTAAAGAGGAGGGAGAGTTAGGAGATAAAACTTTGGAAATTTTTATGGGTCCAAGTAATAATTAAACTAGTTTAATTTTTTTTAGGATTGGTCTCTTATTATTTATCAAAACTTTCTAAGAGTAACAGCAGGTCACTATGTCCTATTCATCCAATAGGGGTTTGTTCTTGCACATATTTCTCCATATCATAAATAAATGGAGATTAATTACTTTTAATGTGTTTTATATATGTATTATATATATATATATATATATAATTATTTTTTAATCATCTAATTCATCTCTATGAGTTACTTTCACTTGGAGAGAGAAAGCCTTAGTGTATAAGCTATTTTAGTGGGTTCTACTATAGTTCACTATTTTATCTTCATGGTAGTGATTATAATATGTTTATAATATATAATAATTCATGTAATAACTATTGGTTTCATTTATTCATGTGATATTTGTTTGATATTTGGTTTTTATTCATATTTCTCAAAGTGTCTTGCTCTTTATAGAGCTTATATGGTATGTGAATGACTTTCTCTAGGACTGAGCATCATATTGTATTTGAATGTCAATGAGAAACCATGGTGACATGAAGGAAAAAATATTGAATCATTATAATATTTGATAATTATGGTGATAGTTCAAATTAATTTTCAAACAAAAGGATTTACAAATGCTTTAAACACCTATAGGGCTACAAGCCTCTTAACATGCATTCATGAATTCAAATATGTGCTAAGAATGTCTTGAAAATATATATCTGTACATTTTAACTCATATAAAATCCATTTAAGACTAAAATAAGGCATGAGTAACCTAAGGCTCCTAATATCTCATATGTAAAGCCTAATGTATGAACCAATGCCTACACAATCTGTACAAATGAGATAAGAGAGTTAAATGTGACTTTGTTCATGTTTTAAGCTCTAAAAACTTAGAGGAGTGATAGGGATGAATTATGGATTTTTGACATATTTATAGGAGTTAAGGTTAATTAAGAAGCAGTCTTGAGCCTAGATGATAAGAAAATGAAACCTATAGGGCCCAAACTTGTAAGTCATCATTATGGACTAAATCAACACTCCATAAGAAAACCTAAGTGTTTGATACCTAACCTCATGACAAATTAAATATACCAGGATCAACCTCAAACCATCAAATAAAAAATAATTTATTGCATAAATTAATGGATAATAATGGTTAGAGTTGATAGTCTTAGGACATTATAAGCAATCCGTACAGGATTATAGGTGAATTGAGGATGACATAAAACTTGGTTAGAAGATATATGGTCTTAGAGAAGTGATAATAAGTGATATAATATGTGTGTAATTAAATAATAGGATTGTAACTATTTTATCATTGGAAGTGACTCTATTTAAGACCTAGAGGAAGTAAATAGGAACCTACAAACCCCTAAGCCTCTAGGTCCTCATTTCAAACCTAATTAACAATCAGTCCTACTCAAGAATGGTATAAAATATAATAAGAAGGAAAATTACATTGGAGAGGAGTTTTAACATAGATTAAATCCTCAATAAATTACATAATATTTGTTAGGATCATTGAGGTATCAATGAGGAGTCTAAAACTCACATAAGATGTTTATACCCTAAGGGTATACATAGACCTACCAAAAGATCAATGCATTCTTAAAGGAAAAGGAATATAGATAATTAGAGAGCCTCTAAGCCTATTTTAAAATTAAAACTTGTTCATATTTCATTAAAATATTAGTGGTATAGGGTGAGGTTGGTAAACACCTATAAACAATCAATCATCCTAAGATAACCTATAGGCCACCTACTGTAGTATGTATAATTGATCAAAAAAGTGTTTAAAATTTTGGAAGAGCATTGATATATGTCTAGAAACCTCAATAAATTTCACAATCCATTTAAGAAGTAGATAAGTCATATGAGCATCATGCCTAGTGAAAGGAGTAGCTTCAAACCCTAATGCATAGTCAAAGTACCCTTACAATCATCTACAGGTTTGTACAGTATCTTGAAGATGAGTTGAGGACAATAAAAAGTACTGAGAAATCCTAAAATATTTTTAGAATATTGATAAGTTTTGAGAAGGTATATGAACATCTAAAGCATCTAGGATAATCTAAAAGCATCAAAACATATGAGCTGATAGTGAAATGATCACCTATAGTAGTCAAAGTTCCACCTCAAAAATGTAAAGGGATCTTGAATGATCATGAAGATTCACCTTAATGAAGATCAATGACATTAGGGAATGGACTAGTCAAAAATGTTTAAATATAAAACATGATCTAAGTGAATCTAGTCATGAGGGGCAAGTTTAGAAGGCAAAACAACTCTAGTTTGCCTTATTAGAATTTTTAAGCTATTTTTGTGAAAGTTAAGCTAACTTGTGTTCCTTGTTTCTTCTCAATTATACCAAAATTGCGATAAAATTAATGATAATTAAATTAAAATGGATCAAAATGGAGTAAAAAAGGTTTGTTTATGATTATGCATCATGGAAATCAACTTATCAACTTGGTCACAATATGTATAGAGGTGTCAGATGACCAGTTACAACCAACGACCTCAAAGTTATCAAAATTTAATAGAAGAGTATTTTTAAAGGTCATAGAAAGTGAGGAAAACTTGTAAGGTAAATGGAAGAGGATTCAAGTACTTAAATAACATCATCAACCCTTCTTTAATGCATACATCTTATATACCATGCTTGTACTATCTCAATCTGTATAATAGAGTGTACACACTTCTCAAAGTGTATAAGTTATTCAGTTAAGATTAAAGCCTTAAATTTGAATGAATTTGAATAGTGGAAAGGTTTAAAGTATGAGGGGGTATTTCATTTTTCATCATGGTTAACCTATCACACATCCCAACATTGTCAATAGTACGCATAATGGCCTAAATAACACCTAAAGTTAGGATCATACTTGGTTTTGTTGATTGTGTAATAGGTGAAAAGGTAGACCTTGAGAGTGAAGAAAATAATTTATGGGGGCATAATAGTGTTTGAAATTTTTTAGGTGGATAAAACCATGGAAATTTTTGATCTTAAAGAAGAACTTAGAGTACAGGAGTTGAATTGGAGAAGGTGACATTATTCTAAGTGATGAGTATAGAGAACTCAAATTAGGAGGTAGAGTAATGCTTAGATGGATATTAAGGTATGTGAAACCTAGATAAAGTGTATGGAATATGAAGGAGGTTTGTGTGAAAGTGGAAATATAAATCCAAGGTGGAAACACAGAGCTTACCTTTAAGATATGCACAACTATAGCTATCTATAAAAGCACAAGCATAGTCAAAGGTGTTATGAAGTAAGAATGATCTTTTGGAGTTGCATATTGATAAAAATAATCTTGAATATGACATAGGACAATGTTTCTAAACTATCAAGACACCTACATCATCTTCTAAGGACAAATTGTGAGGAAAACACTTACAACTAGTATTGATAGAGATAATTGTATTGCAAAGAATGAGGATAAATGATGCTTGGATAGGGTGTATAGGACTGAGAAGTGACTAAGGAATATAAGGACCATTGAAATAATGATCCTATAACATAATAAAGGAATTATTTTTAGTATAATACTATAGTAACAAGGTGAAATGAAACAAACTTAGTCATGGGATCATGAAGTGTAAAAACTCAAGTAACCCACTAGCTAGTTTTAGAAAAATGAGTTTTGAGGCCTCTATAGGCATGATCTAGCTATTAAATTTGGTAAATCTAGTGGTAATGACTGGATCAAAGTGTAAAAGGTATTTTAAATGTAATATAAGTAGCTTACATATCCACTATTTCATCTTAGACCTGGTCTACTTCATTTACAAGGTCTATTCAAGTGACCTAGAGGTTCACTTGAGTTCAAGAACACAAATAAAGCATTATAGAACTCATGAATAGATTTTAAATAATAATAAAATAAATTAAATGATATAAATACAATATAAATTAGAAAATAACTTTAATTATAAGTATAATTACGCTTGAGGGTTTTCAAAAGGAAGGTAGTCTTAAACCCCAAACACCTTGACTAGTGTACCAAATGCATACAAAGGAATGTTAAATAATTACATATAATTTATAATCATGGATGGGATTTATTTTAAGTTATTTGAGATTATCCCAGCATTAGGAATCATTTTTGACACCCAAAACCCATTTTTGACACCTCTCACACTCAAGAATGCTAAGCAAACTACCCTAGGAGTAACTTCAAGTGCTCATGCCATTGCTCACACTTTTAATGCGAGTATAAATATTTTGGGATATTTGAGGGGGTATATAAATAATTTTTTACAAGTGTAAGGAGGTCAGTTGTATGTCCCATTTTTATGACCAATCATTAAGATCCCAAATAGATCTTAAAACCTCCTAAAACCCTAATTGTGACCAATTTGTAGATAAAGACCTCAAATTCATATTAAATTAAATATTTTATTCCTTATACCTCTTCAATTTTGTTTAATAGTCCAAGAAGGTTACCCCCATGTATTTTGATGTTGATTTCACTTGTACGGATTGCTCCAAAATCCCTATTTTTCATGATTTTTAGTTTTTTTAGGTGTTCTTAGAAGGGAAAAACTTAAAAAACATGGTATGAGGTAATTTTATACTTTTAACATATACTAAATCTCAAAAAAATGCATGGGAGATTCTAGAAGTGGCCAAACAATGCACATTTATCAAGGCAATTCTAATTAGTCTCAAAATAAACCTAAAAAGCAAGGTGATTTCATGGTTTGCATAGTTCCATAAGGTATCAAGACCCCAAAATTAATATTTAGGATTTTATTATGACATTAAAATTGAATAAAATTATTTTATATAGTTTCACATGTGTGGATGGTCATTTGGGAAATATTTCTCTTTATAGGCCTAAGAGGGCTAATTAGGCCTATTGGAGAAGAAAATTGAGGAAAATGAGTAATTCCACTTGGATTCTGATCATAAAAATTTGTGTGGAGATGTGAGGTGATTAATGGTACTAAAAAATGTTCCCAATTTTTCAATTGGTCCATACAATCTTCTATACAAGGAGCTTTTCAAGTTTTTAGGGGTATAAGGAAAGGGTGTTAAAGCAAGAAAAATGATGTCTTTAGACTAATTTATGGCACAAAATTCCTTTTTTCATGTATTATGTCATGATAAAAATACATACATGGTGTAAGTTTTCCTGGTCTAATGCAAAAACTCAATTTCTCTCTCCTAAGCTTCGTTTGCATAAGGAAGAGTTGAGTGAGCTAAACACTAAGTTGGTGCATAAAAACATTTCAAAAGACTTTATTGAGGTTTATAATTGTGTCCAAGACACATTAAGAGTATTAATAGGTCATATGTTTATTTTAGGAAGTTTTTAAATGCTTAAAAGAGTCCTAAACAACTTTGAAAATACCTTTTCCTTTTAATGCCTAGTCAAGGAAGACAAAGTCAAACTTGCACTCAAATAGCTCTAACAACCCAAGGAAGATGTAAAGGCATTAGTAATGTTATATATAAGGTTTAAAATTAATACTTAGTCAAGTAATAATGACCTAATCTCAAGTATCAAAGACTATTTTCAAGGAAATGACTTCTTGACCAAGGATATAGGAGTATGAAAGTAAAAATCTAAAAAGTTGTGTTGGTAAAACATCAAAAATGAATGCTCAAGGCTCTTTCAAACTCTAAAATCAATATTTCCTCAAAATATACCTCATTTATCCAAGGATGGAGGAGATATTAATAATAAAATTCTATATTGGGTTTTGAAGAAGATAAAATGAATGTTTTATTTCCTAGTTTTGGGGGCTCTTGTCTCCTCTCTCCTCTCTCTCATTCTCTCTATACGTGAGCCAATTTTTGGAATTTAAATAATAATTAACCTGAGTTTTGGAAAGGCCATTCTCATAAAAACACTTTTATTTTCTTATTTTAATGAATAATACTTAATTCATACCTCCTCAAAGCTTCTTTTAGTGTGTTTTCATGGTTTGTTGATGAATGATGGTGATAACATAGAATTACTTTCATTTTATACTTTCTTCATTACCTATTTATAGGTGTTAGTTCATACTTAAAGGTTACATAGTGTGATTTAATCATCTTGTTTATATGGAAAGTGTAATATTTATTTAGTGTCTTTAATAGACCTACTGAACATGAGCCTTAGATCATGCATCAAGCCTGAGCCTTTATGTAAAACATTGATGTTTGGAGGCTTTCATTTGATAAGTGTAATCAGGTTTATATTATTATTCAACCTTCTTAGTGAATAATACATAAGTGGAGGTCATATTTTAGTATATCACCCTAGTTAAATAGGTGTTCCTTTTAGTTTACCTTCTTTCTTTTTCCCTTGTAAGATGGTAGTGTAGAGTAGGGATCTTATCTGATACATCAAGGGAATCTAGCCCTTAGAAGATATAGATTAAATTTTCCTATTAGGCCACCCATACCCTAAGATTTTATCCATGTTAATTTATAATTTGAAGGCCTAAAAATACCTTCACAAGGGTTCAAGTCTTATAGTCAACATTTTTTGGCACACCCAGTGGGACACAAGTCCAAAATAGTGTAAGATTTGTTGGTGTTGTTCTTCTACTAATTGTGAATATAATATTTTAATAGGGGGACATTAGTATGGTGTTAGTGAATGAAATATAATCCAAATAAAGACCACACTAAGATAAAACCCTAAGCCTATCTCAAGGAGGGTAACATATTAACAAAACCAAATGAGAAACATAATTAGAATGTAAAGATAAAGAAATCCTTCACCTTCCTTATATGCTCTAAATATCTTGTTGAAGTGGCTTTCTTGGCTTATGCTCAATGAGTCTTCATCAAAGAAGGCTTGGTTATGTCCTCTTCTCTTTGGTACCTTTGTGATGGCTTTGGATTTGGCTTGGCTCAATAATTTGGCATTATAACACTAATCATAGTGGATTTTAAAATTATTTGTGCATTATAACTTTAAACTATCCAATCTTAAAAATGATGTTCATGGCTCTTCTATTTATATATTTTCAAAATATTTCAAGATAAAATATGACCATCCATCTCAAGATTGAGATGTGTGGTTATGAATTAATCTTATTATGTAATTAAATCTATAAATATCCCCATAAATATTTAAGATAAGGAGGCATTAAAGAGGCATGAGAGACCCATAATCTTGATATTTTATGTATTTATGGCCTAGGGATGCCTTCCCAAGAAATTATGTCATTTGATGACATAGTTATTCATAGTCAATTTCCAAAAATAAATATTCAACAAGTTTCATGGAAAATTAACTTAAGCTCTTGATTTGGTTTAATTAGCCTTAATCATGATTAGTTAGCTTTGATGCAAACCTTGGCAATTGGTGCACACATTAATCAAATTGGTCATAATGTCATATTATTAGCTTTAAATTTAACTATATTGGAATTATAAGGTGATGTTATATGCATTGGATCCATTATCCCATTTAGGATGTTATCAACACAAAATAATAAATGCATGTGTCTCGTGTAAGAAAATTGGTATAAATGAGAAAGCCATAACACCTAGGTGCAAAAATTTTATTTTGACTCAAAATGATCTAATCAAAGCTAGGTAATTCATAAATTTCATTGCCTCATTTAATGATACTCTAGCCAAAATTGACACTTGAATATGATAGGTTCACAACATCTAATGTGTTTTAGAGTTTTTAGGTCAAATTGTGTATTTTTTATAGAAATTGGCTAAAAGCCTAGTTGGAGGTCATTGGTGTCCATTTTTAGGTGTTTAAAATTTGGTATTATTTAGGAAGGCATTATAAGTTATAGGCATAGTAACCTCTTCTCAAATAATGAGAAAGGGCCTGAATGCCAAAAAGAAGATGACGATTGAAAAAATAGCTCTAAATGGTTTTTGGGAAGCCTATGATGATGCCCTATTGAGGGAGTCACCATCATATTTTTTGATGGATGGTCCCTTGAAAATAAGCAAGAAGAAAAAGTTGGATTAACCTATGGGTGAGATTAATCCAAATGAGAAAATGTTTACATGCATTAGTTAAAAAAAAGTATACTAATTTATCCAAAGATGATTATAATTAGGAATAAAAGTTGAAATAATGATTTACCCATAGGTGGTTATAATCATTAAAAGGACTTGGATTGGATAAAGATGATGGTTGATATGGTTGTGCCCTAGTTAGGGTTGATTATCAAGTATAACTTGAGTATATAACCTAGAATATAGATTAAAGATGAACGAGCACAAAAATAGATGCAATGGTATAATGACTAAAGAAACCAAAAAAACTAGGGGCATGAGGATGAACAAAGTGATGAAAATAATGAATACAAGAATAAAGGTTGATCAATGGGAATGATTTGATTGTACTTGCCAATGTGGAGATGTTCATCCTAATTAGCATTGATAATAAAAGAATGGTCAATGCTTTATTTGATTAAGATAGGTCTGGAAGGATTTGAAAAGGTACCAAGGAGAAATTTCTATGGATCCATTGATTTTAAACCTACTTGAAATTGATTTTTATTGTAGCATGTGACAGTAAGTATCATGATAGAACACCATGAATACTATCCCAAAATATGCATAAGGATTGACTCCTGATCTAATAAACAATTGAAAATAACACACCAATGGTAAGAACCATGATGACAATTTTGACATATGAATATGGATGGATGCAAGTATAAATACAAAAGGAATCACTCAATGAATGCACATAGACTAAATCAAGGTAATAGTGTTGAAAGCAAAAAACATAGGCAAGCAAACAAACAAACAAAGAAACACACAAAAATCACACAAATAGACAAACAACTTGAAACAAATAAATAAACAAAAATCATAAAAATAAAAGAAAAAGAAAGCATCCTAACAATGAATTTGCCCCAGTAGGGTGGATCAAGGATAACTAATGAGGCTTAGACAAGATTTTTTTTTTGGATTTTTAAATATTTTAATGTCTTTGGAATTTTGAGGTATCTTAAATTGTTAGAGAATGACAAGATAGCTACTAGTAAAATGGTGAGAGTGTTGGCTTAGGTTTCTCCCAAAATGGAGGGAGTGCATGAAAAAGGAGATTGAGGTGACCTCAACATGAATTTATCATGGCCCACATAGTCTTAAAATAACCTTAAGTTAAATTAATTCCATCCACACAAAAGGTAGGGAAAAACCAACTAGGTCCCAACAAGTTCTCAAATCTGAGAAATGATCAGTCAAATGAAAATAGTAATGGCAAGGTGATGCAATAATGCATGAAAAATAAATGTTGCCCTAGTTTTCCCATAGGTAATTATAAATAGGATAGAATGGATTAGATCAATGATACTAATTTTCCCATAGGTAGTTATAATTAGTAACAAGACTAGTGAGACACTGATTTGCCCATAGGTGATTATAATTAGGTTCATATAAACAAACTTGATATAGGATGGAAAAGTGAAATATATATTTCCAGATCAACTATCACAAAAAATTTATAGACTGTCATTATAACATGGATTTGATTGATTATTGAAACTTTATCAGAATCCCCCCATAAAAAGTGCAAGAAGAACCAAATTAACCAAGATCAAAATAGGATTGGATAGGATGGCTTAAAACAGGCTTTAGTCTAGATAGGAATGGAATGGTATTACATAGGATAATGATGGTTTGATAGATCAAATAAGATGGTAAGAGAGTTACCCCCAAGTGAGAAGGTGATTGGCTAGGATATGTGACAATGGTAAATGAATATGGAAAATGAAATGGTATGGTACATGTTTTTGGCCTAGGTGATTATTGTTGGTATATGATTCTATTATTCCTTCTAAAGTGGAGATGCACATCCTAATCACAAAATTATACAAATAGAATAATCAATCATGTTAATTTTTACCCCACACCTCATCTGAATAGTTGCTCTGTCAAGAACTAGTTTTAGATTTGGATGATAAGAATGCTTTTGTGATCTTTGTTGGTCATTGATTTAGTTTCCTTCAAACATCGAGACAAGGTATCTTTTTAGCCTCTACAAAGGAAAGTGTAGCCATGGATGGTAAATAGGGATAAAAAATAGATGATAGGTTTGATTGGGATAATAATTAATCTGATATATTAGATAAAATAGTAAAAGGGTTTCCCCTAAGTGAGAAGGTGATTATCTAGGACATGTGACAATGGCAAATGAAATGGTGTGGTATATGTTTTTGTCATGGGTGATTATTATTGATATATGATTTTGTTGTTCCTATTGAAGTGGAGATGCATGTCCTAATAAAAAAATTATATAAAGAGAATAATTAATCATGTTAATTGCTACCGCACACCTTGTCTAAATAGATTCTCTACCAAGAACAGGTTGTAGATTTGGATGCCAAGAATGCTTTTGTGATCTTCATTGGTCATTGATTCAGTTTCCTTCAAATGTCAAGACAAGGTATCTTTGTAGCCTCTATAAAGGAAACTATAGCCATGGATGGTAAATAGGGATAAATAATGGATGATAAGTTTGATTTGGAAATGGAATGGTGGATGATAATGGAATGTGTAATGGTGGGGAAACAAATGAAAATCAAGATTTTTAGGCACACACAATGTTTTTGATTCTAGATTCAACATATCTTTGGATGTGGTGGGGCTAAATACTTTTTAATATTCTCTCAATAAGACCACCAAATTATTATATTATTTAGACCTAAGAGTAACTACCATCTGATTATGTTGTAGATGAGAAGCTATTTTAATTTGATCTTTGATAATGTCTTCATCAAGCATTGACAAATTTTTTTCTCAACTATTGGTACCTTGAAGAGGTTTTCACCAATGATTTTTTCTTGATTATCCCATAACACCTCTAAGAAGGTTTCACTAAGGAATGTTAACTTTTAGATTTTATTGTCCCCTAACACCTCCAAAAAGGTTTCACTTTAAGATGTTGAGTTTAAACTTGGATTATCCCATAACACCTCTAAAAAGGTTTCACTTTAAGATGTTGAGTTTAAACTTGGATTATCCCATAACACCTCTAAAAAGGTTTCACTAGGAGAGTATTCTTATTTTACATGATCTTGGTCTTGGCCCCCTTTCTCTTCAACTAATATATCACCATGGATTAAGTTAAACAAGGTGTGATTCTAATAGTCCCAATCAACACTTACATGAGATGGAATGTCAATAATATGGCTATGGTGGTTGGTGGTAATGATATGTGAAATGATAATGGACTAGGAAGAGGTTACATAATCCTCATAGAAGATACTAGGAGAACTTGTGTCAATACTAAAGTAATAATCCTCAAAAACTATAGAAAGAACACAAATGTATTCATATTGATCTTCTAGGCATGCATAACCAATTTTATAACAATCATGAACATATTCTATATCTAAGTCTGATTCTAACTCAAGAGACTCTGAATCTAAGGTTGAGATTGATGTTGATTCTACTTTTGATGCTAAATCTAATGTTGATTCAAGAATATAACTTGACTCTAACTCTAATTATTCATCTGATGGGTACTCTATTATAATGATGTCTTATTGAATGTTTGGTATTGGAAAAGTAACAACCTATGATGGCATAATGGGCTCCATTAAGACTGGTTTATCAAAGCGAGACTCATCTATAATGGGAAAAAGGTAAATAGACAACTCTTTAGAGACTAGCTTGTTAATAGGAGGATCTTGAAAAATAGGCATATGGTCGAGTTAATGATTTGCCCAAAGGTAGTTATAATCATTAAGAAGTGACTCAAAAACTACTAGCTCATTAGATTGAGACTTCTTGACAACATGTATAGGATTGAAAGGTAATTCATCATAGGTTGACTTATCACAAATGAGTTTTTCAACAAAAACATCTCAGATTGGTTGGTTTTCTTGGCCTTAGTTTCCAATGAGTTATAAAATACTAGTTTTGAACATAACTTGGTTTTCTAATGATTGGATTGGTTAAGGGATTGATTGATTTGGCTGGATAGGTAATGATTAGCTCAGTTGAGGTACTGATTAGATTGGGCATTATAGAGCTGGTTACTTACATGAGATAAATGATGAAGTCCTTAAATAATAACAATAGGGTGGTATGGAGCATGGTTGTTTGCACAAGCCAAAGGAGTAGGTCTTATAATGATGAAGGGGAATTATAGAGCTTAGTTTCTCATAAAATCCAAAGGATGAGGTCTTGGAAGGACAAGTTTGGGGTATTTTAGAGCATGGTTTCTTACACAAGCCAAAGAATGAGGTCCTAATATATTAATGGTGTGATGTTGTGGTCTTGGAATAAAAATGGTATGACTTAGTGGAGCCTAATTACTCACATAAGCCAAAGCATCCAAGTCCTCCTCATAAACCATATCATCCCAGTCAATAAATTGATTTGGATTTTGATTATGTTCCCCATATATATTATTTTAGGGAGAATAACAAAACTCATTACAAAATCTATCTCTTAGGGGTTTCTAGTCAGATTTTGTGCAACCATTCTATCATAACTTGGATTGTACATGAATCTACCATAAGTGTAGCTAGACATATCTATATAAATAATAAAATCTCCAAAAATAAAAAGGCTTAGAGTTCTAAAAAATCTAAAAAAATATGTCAAAAGGATAAATGGTTCAAACTTGGTTAAAAGATGGAGTTGTATCTCCCAAATGGTTTGAAAATGGAGCTGTATCTCCAAAATGGTTTATGATAAAACTTGGAATAAAATAGTCTAACATCAAATGAGTAATGTCAATTTTAATACACACAAAATGTCAAGCAATGAATAAAAACTGACATGTCAAATTTTATGCCAAAGTGTTCCAAACAAGGTTTAACTAGGAAAAGGGAAAAGAGTCACTAGGTCTTTTATCCAAATGCAAAGTCAAAAGCTAGGCTCAAATAGGCTATGCTATGACTTTTTGCCAAATAGCATCAAAAGATAAACTTGAAACAAATACATGATGTGATTTGACTTAGTCTAACAAGTTTGGAAATAACTTTGACATAGATCTGACACATGGAATCAAATATAAACATGATCAATTGGTATAAGCCATAAGGCAAAAATACTCTTGGAGAAAGGCTTTTTTATCTCAAATAAAGGCACAAACAATGATGATGATAGGTGTTAAAAAAATAAACAATAAATAATCAATTTTGGGCAATCAATTAATCAAAGTTATGTAACCCAAAAGAAAAAGATCTATGTATCAACACCATAAATTGAGTCTTAAAAAGAAATCAATCAATGTTTGAATCCAAAATTGACAAGGTTAATTGAAAACTTAATGTTGAATATTATAATTTGATCAAACATTCTAGACAAGATTGGACAACATGATGACACATAAACAAGTTCTAAATAGCATATGTGACTAGTTTTGAACAATGGTTTTGATATAATGGTAAAAAAGTCTTGAAACAAATTGAGCAGCATAATTATGTAAGTATGCTGGAATGATGTGATCAATGTTATGTTTAAAAGACTCAAAGGCTCAAACTTGACAATGATGTGGGTAGCATAATAGTACCCATCTCAAACAAGTAACACACACACAAACATGTTTAGAAAAAAATATCATGGCACAAGTGTGGTGTAAAATACATAAGATAATGCCTCTTTAGATAAAAGAGTGATGTATAAACAAATTGGTCTTGACAAGGTTTATAAACAAACACATTAGTTTTATTTTTAAAAAACCAAGAAATAAAATGACAAAATACAAGTAAATCATCCAAATTCTTATCAAGGGTGTGGAAAAGTGGGGTTGACTAAAACTAATTGGTTTTTAATCATTTTAGATGGATCAATTATATAGGATTTTCACATCCAATGGGAAAAATAAGCTCACATCATTTGGGTCCATGGTACTTGGCTTGTTTTAAAAAGGTCTTACCCTTTTTACAACCACTACATGTCACTTACTCAGTGTAGTATGATGTCTAATGTGCTTAAATGTCTTTAGCTTAGTCTCAATGATAGAAGGTGGTTTAACCACTCAAACCTCAAATCCTAGTGGAGTGATCCCAATTTATATACCCCCCATGGAGAGGGGTTGAAGATAATGCTAGGAGATGAATTCCTAGGCCAAGGCTCCTCAAAGAGCTCATGGGAGGTAATGAAGTCCCCATCAAAAGCCAAAATTCATGAAATAAATGGCATAATAGAAAGACTTTATGGTCACCTCAAGATCACCCAATACTATTAAAAGTTTTTGGGGAGGGATTTAAACAATGTTCTTTATATGCCTTAGACTAGGCTCAAAGTGTGATGAGATGGTGCGTTTAATCCCAAAATTTTCCTAAAGGGGATAGATGGGAGATCATACACACGTTTCTTTTTGATAATCCACACAATCAACAAGCAAGTTTAAAAATAGTTGAAGTTATGTTAAATTTTTTGCACCAAATTGAAAGTGTTTGATTAGATTCATTACTAGCCCCTTGGCTTTAAGATGCACAAATGGAAATAATTGAAAACCACTCAAAGAGAAGTTGACACTTTTGATCCCAAAAGTTCCCTAAAGGGGACGGATGTGAGAGCATACATGCACAACTCCCTATTTACTCAAATAAGTTTAGACTAAAAAAATAATGAAAATAAATTGCAAAAACTTTGAAGTGTATTCAATTTTATAGAACTAAATGAAATGTGTGGTGTTCTTTTATCCCCTTGGATTTAAGTTGTAAACTTTGAAATAACAATAAAAACATTCAACACAAATATGGAAATTTTCCTCTTTAAACCAAAAGTGAAAATTCTTAATTCTTTTTAAAACATACAAAAGAAGTGTGAAAATACTAATTAAGCTTATTTTAACACTTGTTCAAGTAAATCTTGTATTAAAATGGTCAACACTTCTTTTAACTTTGAAGCATTTTTCCAAGTGAAACAAATACATTTGTAAATTGAGATTTATAGTTGGGTTGGGTTACATAGTTGAGATGGGTTAGCAATTGAGTTGGGTTGGTAGTTGAGACAGGTTGGTAGTCAAATTAGGTTGGCAGTCAGGTTGGTAGTCAAGCTAGGTTGGTAGCTGAGTTGATTTAATAGCTGAGTCAGGTTGGAAGTTGAGTCAAGTTGGAAGTTGAGTTGGGTTGGTAATCGAGTTTGGTTGGGAGCTGAGTTGGGTTGGTAGTTGAGTTGGTTTATATAGTCCCACAAACAACATTGTGACTTACAAAAAAATGGATTTTTGCTCAAATTTTTACCTTCTTTGCTTCCACACTCTAAGATCATGTATGATAATGGTTATTAGGATTATTGTAGGTGTAATTTGACCAAATTTGTAAGGCTAGGTCCCACTAAGTGTGTCATTTTTGAATATAGGATTGTAATAAGGGGAGATTAATATGGTGTTAGTGAATGAAATCATATCCAAACAAAAAACAAAATATGCTAACACCCTAATCCTATCTCAAAGGGGGAGCATATTAACAAAAACAAATGAGAAACACAACTAGAATGTAAATAACAATAAATCCTTCACCTTCCTTGGATCCTCTAAATAGCTTATTGAAGTGGCTTTCTTAGCTTGTGCTTAATGAGTCTTCATCAAAGGAGGCTTGGTTATGTCTTCTTCTCCTTGGCACCTTTGTGATGGCTTTGGCTTTGAATTGGATCAATAATTTAGAATTATAACACTAACTTCAATGGATTTTGGAATTATTTGTGCATTATAACTTTGCACTATCTAAGCTCAAAAATGATGTTCATGGCTCATATATTTATAGATTTTCAAAATGGCTCAAGATCAACCATGACCATCCATCTCAAAATTAAGCCATGTGGCCATGAATTAATCCAATTATGTAATTAAATATATAAATATCCTCATAAATATTTAGGATAAGGAGGTATTAAAGGGGCATGGGAGGCATTAAAGAGGCATGGGAGACCCATAATCCTAATATTTTGTGCATTTATGGGCTAGGGATGCCTTCCCAAGAAATGATGTCATTTGATGATGCGGTTATTAAATATCAATTTAAGAGAAAAATATTCAACAAATTTCATGAAAAATTAACTTGAGCTCTTGATTTGGTTTAATTAGCCTTAAACATGATTAGTTAACTTTGATGAAAACCTTGGCAATTGGTGCACAAATTAATCAAATTGATCAGAATGTCATATTATTATCTTGAAATTTGATTGGATTGGAATTGGAAGGCAATGTTAGATGTGTTGGATCCATTATCATATTTAGGATGTTGCCAACACAAAATAATAAAGGCATGTGTCTCATGAAATAAAATTAGTAGAAAAGAGCAATCTAGAGCACCTAGGTGCAAAAAAGTCATTTTGACTTGAAATGATCTAATCAAAGTTAGCTACTTCATAAATTTATTTACCTCATTTAATGATACTCTAGCCAAAATTGGCACTTGAATATGACATCTTCATATAATTTAACATGTTTTAGTGTTTTAGGACAAATTGTGCATTTTTGATAGAAATTGGTCAAAATATTATTTAGTGGTCATTGGTGTCTAGTTTTAGGTGTCCACATTAATCATCCTTTTGAGGCATTCAAATATCAATGGCATCTTCAAGTTCTTTCAGTGAGTTGTAGTAGCCCAAGCACAGTTTCTAAGTAAGTGAATCTTCATTACACCATCTTGATGTGGTTTTTATGGATTAATTTGAAGAAAATGAAAATTTCATGCAAGTTGATGAGCCTTATTAAATAGTATGGTAATCATTATCAACCTTGTTATGAGCCTAATCAACCTTACCAAGAATATTATCAATCCAATAATAAATCTTGGCAAGAGTATGATGACTTATATCAGCCTTATAGTGACCTTTATTAGCCTCACTATGACCTTAGTTATGTGTCCCAATAGCCTTGTCAAGACTTTCAGTAGTCATATTCACCTTATCCTACTCCATTTACAATTCAAAATCATGATTCCCCTACACTCTCTTTGTTGGCATTCAGGCCAAATATGTTAAAATCTAAAGGGGTAATGAGAGTTTGGGATAGAGATTTGGATTTTATACCTTTTCACCTTATTGAAAAGATGAAAAATATAGTATAAAAATTGAAAAATAGGTGGGAAGTAGTTGGAGAAAAAAATTAGTATGTCATAATTTATGAATTGTGAGAGATGAGAACAATGATCTAATGGTGGGTAGTGTTGACCAAATTTGACCCTGTAGGTCAAATTAGGGCCCCTTAAGGTAAAAAAATGATATTTAGATGTTTTATGGGGTATAATATTTGTTCATAAGGTATATTATAGGTTATTTAGTGTGATTTAATGTTATATTAACCTCGATCAATTAGTCTTTTAGTCCATTTATTATTTTGAGTCATTTTGAGGTCGTAAATAGAGCATTTAATAGGTTATACTACCTCCTTGATAAATGTGAAGGTTATAAGATATTATGTCACATAACATGTGTCATAAAAGGTCTTAGTCAACTATCATAACTAAAAATTGCTCAGTTATTTAGAAGAAAGGGTAGTTTTCTTGAGAAAAAGGGGAGTTTGGCACTTGTATGGCCCATGAAGAAGTTTGCCACATGGGATAAGGTTTTAATATGAATATTAATATTTAATATACCCATATAAATTATTTAAATTCTTTTAAATTGATATAAAATGCCCAAAACCATTTTTCTCCTTTTTCACCTTTCTAGACACACAAAACTAGTCTTTAGGTTTGTATTTGGTATGGCCAATAAGTGAGGTTTCAGATCAAAATACTGAGGGAGGTGAAATTAAAATTATAGATATTCATTTACATAAAAATATTTAAAATAATGGTGGCATGTTCTTTATGAACCATCCTCATAAAGCTGACTATGTTTTTATGCTTGTTATTTCATGCACCTTATAGGTTTTGCTCTATTTTGGGCAAGTCTATATGAAATAGTTGGTGCTGTTGACTCCAGAGGATGTGGGATATCTTATAATATGATATATATTTTTATTTTCATGTTTTAAGGTGTTTTGATAAGTCAAGTATGTCAAATTTGCAAGAGAAGCATCATTCTATGTTGTAAGCAATTTTTCACCATTTCCAAGATCTTATTGATTTGATAGTGGTTTTGGAGGATGAATATGGGTTGGATTAAATTTAAACAATTTAATATTGGTAAATTTAACCTTTAAACTTATTTTACCAAAGAAATCTATATGGAATTATAGTCATATGTAACTTGCCAGTTAGTCTGCCATGAAAATGCTCATCTACAGGTTATTGGAAAAGGAAATTCACATGGAAATTAAGAACATCAGTTATTTAAATACATTAAATGGTTTTTATAATCCATTTTTAGGTATTTTAATAGGTTTAAGATTAATTTAGGGATAAATATAATGCACTGTCTAACCTCATGCTCACTGCATGTCTATATATAATTTAGAATGTGCACTTACAACTATCTAAAAGGAAAAATCATGTTGGAAGCAAGTTTTAGAAATGAGAAGGGTCATTGAAATTGTAAATAAGATATTTTTAATCCTTTATATGTGAATAAAACTTATATTTAAGGCCAATACAATGCTCATTATCCATTTTTCTCACCCTTACTACCTGCACAATGAAATGCACACCTACAGGTGGCCTAACAGAGCACTATGATGTCATAATGAAGTGTTGAAACATGAATTGAAACTATTATTGGGACCCCAATATGTTGAATAGGTCTTATCATGAATTTTTATATATTTATTAGGAAAAATAAAGTGAAAACCATGTTAAAGGGTTAATTAATTGTGTTCAGGACTATTTTCCCAAAAAATGCAAAACAAAGCACTTGGAGGTTTTTTTATATGTCATATGAGAGAGTTTCATAAGGATTTGAGGATTTTAGGTAATAAAGTATTATATAATATACATAGGAGTAATATTCAAAGTTTTGAGATAATATTATCATTGTGGAGTGGTTTTTATATGGGCCAAAGTTGCATATTTATGCACTATTGTTAGTCATTGTTCTCTACAGGATGTGAGTTAAAATGAGATCTTCACCCAAGTTGTAAACTAGACCCTTCCACCATATTTAAATGATAAATGATTAAAAAGAGTAATTTTACATGATATATCATAAAATTCGTTCATATACTATATTTTACCCCCCATGTACACCTACAGGTGTCTTAAACTTTGAAGCATACACCTACAGCTGGTTGAGTATGGCAATGAACTTGATCAAGGTGAATTTGAAGGGTAATAAGCCTATATACAAAAGAAACTACTATTATAGGTTTATTATAGTTTTTATAGAATCTCCAAAAGATCATAATTTTTTTTAAAATTCAAAATCTACACCTATAGGTCCCTTTACTTCAAGTAGTCAACCACTATTGACTGTTACAGGTAGTGAGTAGGAAGAAGTAGTTTCAATGATGATAATGATACCCAAGGTGAATAAATAGGTCCAAATCCTTGTGAAATGATAATGTATAATTAAATAATGGGTTTAAATAAATTAATTCAATATTTAAACATGCATAGACACTTATAGGCATCACTCCAAGACAAAGAACACAGTCAATTGTAATGGTGTTAGAATAGTGAGTAAGGGTTGGTACTCTTAAACTTGGAAATGTATGGTATAGGTGAATAAAATAAATTGTATATAATTAAATTATATAATTATTAAATTTTATAAATTTAATCAATTCTATATATGTCAAATACACCTACAAGTAGGAGAAATGTAAAAATAGGGTCAGTTCACTAGTCAAGCCTAACCAAGTAAGGACATATTTCCAGGTACAAACATGGGTCATAGGAGTTGTAAATTATTTTGAATTTTATAATAATGGTTTAAAAAATATTATAGACCCTCATGGTATTATCACAAGCATAGATAGGTATCCAATCATGTAGACTCAATCCACATTTGAAATTCCTGCACATAGTCTATTTTACACAAGCCTGCCTTGGAATTTGATGAGGTTTGGGGGTAAAATAACATGATAAAAGCATAATTTTTTGTGATATATGTCCTAAAAAATTTTATAATGACCTAAAATATTTATTTTGTATAGGATAATAGGGGAAGTACCCTCTATTTTATCTCAGATAGAGGGTACTTCCCCTTGTGCATAGGCTAACAAGTTTGAATAAGGGAGGTGATAAAGTGAACCTAAAGTTGTTTTAAAATTTAAGAGAGGTATGTGGAGTTTTAATAAATATATAAAAACATTATAGAACCATATTTAAAAATATAAATAAAATGGGATGCTCAAAAACCCTAAGGTTATAGTCAAGCCCATTGGGTAGGGTTTTGACCTAAAGACAAATAGAGAACCACTTTCATTTATACTATGGTGTGATCATTATAAAATATATAGTAATGTTTATGGTGTTAATATATATGTTTTTTATATATTATTATGAAATTAAAACCATCAAAATTCATTTTAATCTCTAAGGTGTAGTTAGGTTTGCTAGGCAAGGTTTAAACCTAAGGCCAAATGGGAAGTCATTCACACTTATAGCATTAGATATTAATTAAAAAACATTTGGAAATATTTTTTATGTCATATAAGATATTTTAAATATATTTATATTCAAAGGAAACTACAAAGAATCCATTTTTGGGCTCAAGAATAACTCAGGCCTGTTGGAATAGAGAAAAGAGCTTAATAGGCTAGCTTTGTAAGTTCATACCTCTCTTGGTTATTTTCATGGGGGATAAAGGAGTTTAGATGAGTTATAAAGGTAATTTAAAACAATTTTTATGATATATTTTTTTAGGTTTAATGCCAAGTTTTTATGAATAAATCCTAAGAGGTCAAAACAGATTAAAACCCTCACAAACCCTTGCTAGTGACTAGTTAGGAGAAATGAGGTTGGAAAGTTAATATGATGGCATAGTTTTTGTATAAAAATTATTTTATATTTTATAATAATATCTTATGATCATCCACACCCTTCTTATTTGTATGAAATTGTATGGACAAGGTACAAAACAAGGTACTTTTGACTATTTTATGTGTTTTTAGGTTTCAAGAAGAGTCTAAATATGAAAAAAAATATGGGAAATATTAGGAATTGTATTAAATCTATATGAGAATTTATTTCTCCATAAAAAATCCTAAATTCCTTAACTATATAATTCATCTCAACCAATCTAAATTGGCATAGTGACCAAGCTAGTGAAAAGGGTGGAAAACTACAAGTAGACTACTTTTAAGGTTTTTTTTATGCCTTTAAGGCCATGTAAGGACTTGATAGGTGTCATAAACTACCTCCAATGTATTTTTCTGTAAAATTGATGCATTTTTTGAGGCAAAGTGTGTAGGGTACATGAAGGAAGATTTTTTTACACTATTGATGATGATAGCTCCTTTCCAGATGACTCTAGATGACCAAGCCTAAAACCAATACATGGAGAGATATGTATGAAACCATTAAAATTAATTAAAACCTTTATACCTATCCATAATAATTTTTGGGATGTTAAAATAGGGATAATAATGAAGACAATTTTTTTGAGCCAAAATAAGCAATTTTATGCCACTTTGCAAGAGTTTCATGCCTTGTATGGACACTTGTGCTTCTTGACCTTGCATGGTTCATACCAAATCCTATTTTCATGAAAAATTAATTTATTCTCTTATATTTAAAAGTGTATATATTACCATTTGACTTATCTCTTCTCCTCTCTCTCTCAAGTTCTATAAGAACTAGCCATTTTAGCCATTGTAACTTATGCTCCACCTGAGTATGGTGAAGCCCTACTCATTTACATACATTTTGATGAATAATACTACTGTTTTTTACCTCTTAATGAATATTAATAGTGTTTTATACTTTAATGATTGATCTTGCTTAGTGATAACTATGATTTCATTAGCATGTTGTCTCATTATTTCATTCTATTTATAGTTTGAAAGTTTCTTCTTGTAGGGCATGTGAAGTGTTCTAGGAAGTGTCAAGGTTGAGTGAGTTATTATATTAAATCATGCCATTAAAGGCCTATTTTATAGTCCTCCTAGCCTAAAAATTCATCCATAATCTCATAATGTAATATTGGTGTGAGAAGATGCAGATTGGAAAAGTGTATGTTTGGTTAGTCCCTTGGTTTTAAGTGTAACATGCATCTAGTTGGAAATAATAAATATATTTGGTGTATCACCACCATTAGGATATTTTAATTTCAATTATATCTCTCCCTTCCCCCCAAATTTTAGGCATAGTAGTGATCCAAAGTGGTACATCAAGGGAGCTAGCCCCACCTAGAGATTCACCTCATCCTTTGGCTACCCAAGGGCCTAGAGGTGTTTCAATTGTGACACTTGGATTAGGAGATATGAGATATCTCCTCAAAGGGTGTAAATCCAAGTGACAACAATTTTTTTCATGTCTAATGGGACTCTTAGTCTAAGAGGTTGAAAGATTTTTGGTGTTTTCTTTCTATAATCAGCCTTTAGAAGCATCTATCAAAGCATCAATGGCAAATATGAAGATACATCAATTGGTCAAGAAACGAAGGTTTCCATTTTAATATTGTTATTAATATATTTATTTGTATTATTTCTTTAAATGAAATTTCATGGTTGACTTTGGTGTTGAGTTTTGTTTTTCACAAGTTGGTGAGGTATATAAAACCTATGGTAGTCCTTGTTAGCCTATTTATGATTATTACTAGATCAAATATGACCACTATTAGTCCATTAATGATGTATATCAGCCCATTAATGAAGTGTATCATCCCTACAATTAGCCTTTTCCATATCTTGGTCTTAGTCAGCCTAGCCACTTCTATAATCAGTCCATTTCCACTTTCAAGTAAATTTATTTTGGGCTATGAGAGGTATATGTTGGATATTGATGCTCTAATGGGATTTGGTCAAGAAGGTCCTAGTTATATTATTCATAAGGTTAGAGATGAATTAGATATTTTCAAACTAGAGTGGGCAACTATTGAGAGAGCCAATTGGCAAATGCTCAAAAGTCGGATGCTATATATGAGTGGCTTGGTTTCTTCTTTAGAGGATAGGAAAAGAATTCATGAAAGGTAGCCTCACCAAACCTATCAACCTTCATATACACTTCCCCAAGATTTCTATTAGTCCTATTTTACCCCTACTCATGAGCCAAATCAAGCTTATCAAAGTCACCCTTTTCCCAATCAATTAGAAGAGAAAGTTGAAAAGAGAAACCTTATTTTTAAAGATAATATTGATAGGAAAATTGAGTTTTCCAATAATAAAATGAATTAGTCCATGTTAGAAACAAAATAAGTGGAATTCAAGCCCTCATTTCCCTCTCCCATTACATTCCCACCTCAAGAAAAGACCTCTAGATATGAGATTCTAAGTTGGAGACAAGGTGGAAATTCCAAGCCTAAAGAGATTCTAAGTTCCTTAAACATTTCATCCACTCATAAAATCACATCACCACATTAATAAAATACTTATAATCTGAACATCTTAAGCTGAAGTAAAATAGTAGATTCATGGGGAAAGAAAGAGGATAAAAACATTATTAAGGAGTGTGAAGTTGAGAATGAAGTTTATCCTTTGAAACTCCATCCCACCATTCCTCAAAGGACCTCTTGTCTTCCATTTCAACCCTATTTTACTCCTCCTTATCATCAATATTCTTATGAACTTCAAGAAATAATTTTCTAAGAGAACCTAGCCAAGAAAATTGAAGAGTTAGACTCAAGAATGAAGTTGATAAGTCAAGGTGTGATGGAAGGTTTAGACCCAAAGGAAGATCTTATGCCTAAAAAAAACCCATATACCCCTCCTCAAGATATTTTCTAAGCTAAATTAGATGTCAATGAAGTCATTTTCAAATGGAAGGAATAAAACCAAGATAATTTAGCCCAATTTCTACCTCCCATTCCTCAAGAGCTTCTAAAACAATCCCTTATAAGTCATTTTCAATCTAATTTTGAGTCTTATGTTCCACCCCCATAAACTAGTTCATCTTGTCCTCACTCCATCACCCTTTGCCTTGATGGACCTATGGTATGGGAACCTAAATAGGAGAAATTGGTTCTATAAAATTTAGAAATCTTGTTTGAAGAAAGTGCAACTCCTTGACAGCCTTATTAGGCTAGGTTACAAGAGGCCTGGTCTTGGTATCACCAAGATGGAGAAAGAGATGGATGATCTTGTAGAATTTTATAACCAATATCAAATTATGATAGTTGAGATACACCTTAAAAGACCTCAAGAGGTTCTAAATGCTAAAGAAGAGGTGAGTTCTTGTGTTGAGTCTTATTGTTTGGTTGATGATGAAGAATGCCTTCCTTGTGTTGAAGAGGAAATATTGGATGAATTAATTTTGGATTATAAGGAAAATGATGAAGGAGATTCTCTTATTGTACCCCTCCATGATGTTGATCAATAAGAAGATGAGGAATTATGGTAGTAATTTAAAAACATTTGTACTGTGTTTGAGTCTCTCAAGGGGTCTATAAATTCTTTGGAGCTGATTAAAATTGATGGTAAACAAGATGATATTGTTCAAAATGTCATAGATGAGAAAGATAAAGGTTTATCTTAGCCTTTGGAGGTCAAGACAAGCTTCTACTACCCTCAACCTTTAAAGTAACAAGAAACTACTCCTCTTAAGATCATGCCTACAAAGAAGATGCAAGTTGATCATGAGATGAAGAGTGGGTAGTAATATGAGGTATGTGTACAAGGCCAAGAGGAATAATTTTACATTAAAAAACTATTTGAATATGATCCATTTGAGAGCATAACAATTGAAGTTCCAAGAAATAGTTTTGATCTATCATGTGTTCAATCCAAAGAGAAACATTCTTGGCACCATGATTCATCTCATGAAAAAAGATATGCAAGAAACTTTCATTTTGATCCTAAAAATGGAGGTATTATTAATTTTTATATGTATATAGTTGTCTACTTCATATTTTCCCTAAGTGGTTTGAGCACATGTGTGTCTTGTTGGTTTTTTGGCTTAGTTTTATGTGTCCTTTGTTTTATGTGATTGAGGTAGTCAAGTGGTCTTGTCTTGATAAAATCCTATGGTAAAAGTCCTCTTGTTGTGTTTTATACTTCAAATGACTTCATAATCCCAATGGGCTGATAAGGCTATTGTTCTAGCTAGTATAGCATGCATACTACCCTTATGAGTCACCAATTTGTTGACCAAATTTGACTCTAGAAGTCAAATTGGGGCCCCTATAGGTAAAAAATTGGTATTTAGATGTTATATTGGGTCTAAAATTTGGTCATAAGTGTGATTTCATGTTATATTTACTTTGGTCAATTAGTCTTTTAGTCTATTTATCATTTTGAATCTTTTTGAAGTCCTAAATAGAGCATTTAATATGTTTTACATAATATTTAGGAAATGTGAAGGTTAAAAAATAATATAATGTCACATTTTTCCTAAGAGGTCTTAACCAACTATCATAACTAAAAAGTCGTAGGTTCTTTAAAAGATAGGGTAGTTTAAAAAAAAGGGAGTTTGGCACTTGTACAGCCCATGGGGAAGTGTGAAACATGGGATAAGGTTGTAATATGAATCTTAATATTAATTAGATTCATATCAGTTCTTGATATGATTTGGAAGTGATAAAAAAGGCCTAAAACTATTTTACTCCTTTTTCACCTTTTTAGGCACACAAAACTAGTCTTTAGGTTTGTACTTAGTACAGACAATAGAGGAGGTTTTAGATAAAACACATTTAAGAGGTGAAATAAAACTTAGAGAGTTTAATTTACATAATAATACTTTGAATAATGGTGGCTTGTGCTTTATGAACCATCCTTATGAAGCTAACTGTGTTTTTCTACTTGTTGTTTCATACACCCTATAGGTTTTGCTCCATTTTGAGCAAGTCCTTATGAACTAGTTGGTGATGTTTAATCCAAAGTATGTGGATATCTTATCAAATTATATCCATGTTTATTTTCATGTTTAAATCTATTTGGATAAGTCAAGTACATCTAAGTTGCAAGAGAAGCATCATTTGGTGTTGTAAGAAAATTTTCACCATTTGTAGGATATTTTTGCTTTAATAGTGGTTTTTAAGATGAATATGGGTTGGTTTACATGTATCCAATGTTCTCTTGGTTACCTTCACCTTTCAACCTCTTTTCCCAAAGCAATCTATATAGAATTGTAGTCATATGTAACTTGCCATTCAGTCTACCTAAAAATACTCTTTTATAGGTGCTTGGAAAAGGAAAATCATGTGAAAATTAGGAACATTAGTTCTTTGAATAAATTCAAGGGTTTTGATCATACATTTTTAGGTATTGGAATAGGATTAAGACTCATTAAGGGATAAAGATAATTCACTGTCTAACCTCATGCTCACTGCCTATCTATATGCAATTCAGAATGTGCACTTACATGTGTTTGAAAGGAAAAATCATGTTAGAAGCAAGTTTTATAATGTAAAAGGTCACTAAAAATGTAAACAAACTATTTTTAATCCATGAGATAGTAATAAAACTTATATTTGATTCCAATACAATGCTCACTATCTAATTTGCTCACCCTTACTATCTACATAGTGAAATGCACACCTACACCTGGCCTATCAAAGGGATATGATGTCATAATGAAGTGTTAGAACATGAATTGAAACTCCTCTTGGGACCCTAATATGTTGAAGAGGCCTTATCATTCATGTTGACATGTTGAAATTTGTAGGTTCACTTGGAGGTTGAATAAGCATTATTTCCCTATTTATGAGTGTTTACAACCTTTTTAATCTATTATAAGCTTTATTTTGATGTTTATGAGATTTTAGTTTAGGTTTCATTTTGATAAATTATAAATAGGGTTTTTTTGTTTGGTATTAAAAAAAATTAACTTTCATGGGATGATGGTATTTTAATTTTTCTATGTATTTTAATTTCAATTTTGCTCTTTCTAAATAAGGTGTAGTGTGTTATGTTCTTGGCTACAAGTTATTTAACTTTCATCATTAAATTTTTCCTTAATTTACTATTTATATTTATTTTTTTGACTTGGGTTTCATTTTGGTTGATTTTGGTTATTTTTGAGCTAATGAACATTTGAGCTTTGGAAGATGTGTTAATGTGTATTGAGGATAATATGATAATTAGTTTAAAGAATAATATATTCTCTAAAGTGTTTTTTAATTTAAAAATATTCAATTTTTTTTATTTATATTGTTTTTATTATATTAACAAAATTGAATTTTTTAATTTTTAATCTTAAATTAGTCTATGCATTCTATAAAAACTATTTCATTAGATGATTATGAGTTACAATTTAAATGCATCAAAAATATTATTACAAGTTATAGTATTTCTTAGATATATTTACACATACTTAAAATAGAATAGGATTTAATTTATATCAATAATATCTCTATTATTATATAATTTTATTATATGAAAATATATATTTTTATATTTATATGAAAATTAAGAAAATAAAAAATGATAAATATACATCATGTGCAAGGTGAATTAGTAAAAAACCATCATTAAAAAATTCTTGACAGGTAAGAGTGACCATCAAATTTAACTCTTTGTTGTAAGTAATTTTTAGGGTGAGCGTAGTGAAGATGAGGAAAGAGTTCAAGAGGAAGAGATCTTTATTGGAACTCCACTTGGTGAGAATAAAGGTAACTTGGCCTTCAAATAAGTTGGAGAAGTTGTATTATAAAGTAAATGATGCATTGATTTATTTCAAGATCTCCATTTTTGTGTGTTTGAATACCATGATAAAGAGGCCATAAATGATGAAGAGGAACTAATTTTAGAACCTCTTGATGATTTTGAAGAGTTAGATGCAATTGAACTTTAGATAAATGCCCCTCATGGTACCTTAGGTGTGTAAGAGAAATCTAGTCTTGATGTGAGAGATATTAATGAGATGGTAAAAGATGACAGTCATGAATGAATTTGAGACATCTCCTATTAAGCAAGAGATTAACTTTGAGAAGGTTGTTTCCCAATCACAACATGATTACACATTTAATATTATTGATAGTCATATTACTCAACTTTAGAAATATCAAGATGATATTCAAGTTGATCTCATTTAGGTTGACCAAATTTAGGAACAAAAATATGATTGTCATATGTACATTAAGTCTCTACAAGAGATTAAATACCTTTGGATGGATATGTTACCCATTGGAGAGAATGCTTATGAGAAGGTTGATCAAGAGTCACTCATTAAAGACCATGATGTAGATTAGATTGAATATTCAAAGCTTCTTGATGATCTTGATGAACTTGAACTATATAGTAAGAAGGATGAGGTCACTCAAGATGGCACAAAGACTCAAGGACATTGCATAGATGAAGTATCACTTGATGAGGTTATAATTGATAAGAAATATGGAAAACATTCTAAAATACATGATGAATATGTATTCATTGGTGATTTAATTGATTATAATGATTCATTTAAAAGTTTTTCAAGAGGATTCCAAATCATAAATCAGTTGATCTCCATCAAATAAAATTACAACAAGCATATTTTCTTATGTCCTTTTATACCTCATCAAGTAAGTGATCCAAAAAACTTTCCTTTTGATCCCGGAGGAGGATTATTTGAAGGTTAGTTGTAGTTAGGTTAGATTTACTCCAAGTTATATTAATCACATTAGTTTGATTATATTTTTTTCTAATAAGTGTTTTATTTACACATTTGCTTTGTTAATTAGTTTCCCATGTTTTGTGTGTTTCTTTCCTTTTTTTATAGGAGAAAGTCTTATTTCAAGTCAAAGGAGTCTCATAGTCATGAATCAGATTTTTTTGATATTATTAATAAATGTAAGTGTGGTTTTATGAGTCTAAAATAGATATAAATTGTCTATTTTTCAATCATAGTAGGCATGCTTCCCAATTGAGTTGCCAAAATGTTGACATGTTTGACCGTACAGGTCAAACTGTCACCCCTAAAATTCAAAAATTTGATTTTCATTTTGTTTTCTTTATAAATTGGTGTGTCAATAATGTAATTTCCTTGGGATGGTCATAAAAAGCCTTTATTAGTAGAGTTTAAGGTATATTTGATGAAATTAAGGTTTTGGTCATCATAAGTCATTTGCTTGCTTAGCGTCTTTTGTGACTAGTTTCAACTTACGTCAAGAAGTGAAAAGAGTCTAGAACATTATAAGATGAATTATGGCTTGTATAAGACTTATGTCATGCTTTAAAATTGATTTAATTGGTTGGTCATAGGTTTTACTAATTTCATGACCTAGTTTACTACATTTTAGGTCCTTTTATGTCTTTTGGAGCAAGTTTTGAATTGTGAATGATAGTTTGAGATCATAAGAAGAATATTATGTACTTTTTAATGAATTTAAATTACAATGGATCTATTTTTCATTAGTTTCATTACAATTCTCAAGTAATTTTGGTACTTTTAGTGCTAAAAAGGCTTATTTTGAGGTCATTCATATACTTTTCAAGGTGAAATTGAGATTTATACATATTTATAACCTTATTTGTCCATTACAAGGTCAAAGTATTTGGAAAATGTTTTAGGTATTAAAATGAAAAAAACTATTTTATCTCATATATTGACCTCCTTGGTAGCTCTTGAAGGGCAATTTTCAAATGCTCAATATAGAAAGAGGAGAGAGAGGATATTAAAATTTATAAATTATTAAGGGTCAAATTAATATTTAAATAAGTGGCATTTTTTCTTGGATTTGTGGCCTATAGTTTATGAATAATCACTAAGAGTAATAGTAGGTCATTATGGCCTATTCATCTAAGAGGGGTTTATTCTTGCACCTATTTATCTAGATAAGAAATATATTGAGATGAATTATTTTTAATGTATTTTATCTATCTTTATTGGTGGTTTGATAATCTCTATGAGCTAATTTCACATGAAGAGAGAAGGCCTTGGTGCATAAGTTATTTTAGTGGGTTATATTGCAGCTTTTTATTTTATCTTCATGGTAGTGATTATAAATGGTTTATAATACCTCATAATTCATGGAATAAATCTTGGTTTCATGTATTCATGTGATATTTGTTTGATATGTGGTTCTTATTCATATTTCTCAAAGTGTCTTGCTCTTTATAGAGCTTGTATGGTATGTGAATGACTTTCTCCAGGATTGAGAAACATATTAGGTTTAAATGGAAATGAGAAGACATAATGACATGAATTAAACACTATTTAACCACTATAATCTTGGATAATTATGGTGATAGTCTAAATGCATTGTCAAACAAAAATATTTACAAATGATTCAAACACTTACATGCCTATAAGCCTCTTAACATGCATTCAAATTTGTGCTAATAATGTCTTGAAAATATGTATTTGTACATTGACACTCATATAAATCCTATCATCTCCATTGAAGACTAAAATAAAGTATTATCCACCTAAGGATCCGAATCTCTCATACACAAAGCATAGTGTATGAACCATTGCCTACACAGTCCATACAAATGTGTTAAGAGAGTTAAAGGTGACTTTGTGCTTATTTTAAGATTTGATAAATTTATAAGAGTGATAAGGAGGCATTATGGAGTTTTTATAGAGTTAGATGAGTTAATGTTAGTTAATAGGCAATATTGAGCCTAAATTATAAGAAAATGAGACCTACATGCCTCCAACATGTAAGTCTTCATTATGGACTAAATCAACACTCCATAAGCAAACATAAGTATTGAAGACCTAACCCCATGATAGATGAAATATACTAGGATCAACTTCAGACCATAAAATAACACATAAGTGGTTGCATAAAATAATGAAGAATAATGGTTAGATTTGATAGTCTTAGGACATTATATGAAGTCTATAGGTGAAGTGAAGATGGTATATAACTTGGTTATAATCTCTCTTGTCTTGGAGAAGTGATATAATATGTGTGTAAGGAACTCATAGGTTTTGAAAGCTTTTATCATTGGAAATGACTCAATTTAAGCCTTAAAGGAAGTAAATAGACACCTACAAGCCCTTCAACATCTAGGTCCTCATTTTGAATTATTAAAAGCATAATAATTGGGATGGGGGAGAATAAATATCTTAAAATAATTCATTTAATTCCACATAAGTGTACATGAACCATTCATACAAACATGAACATCTAGCAAAGAATATGTAACCATACAAGATAATGAAATACATTACATATGTGGGAAACCCTCAAGGGGAAGAAAACCCAATGATCATTAAAAATTGACTACAATCCTATAAGTCAAAATATCACAATTTAGTGAAGCACCAACTTCACATGGAACACCAACCCCAACTATCTAAGTACCAACTTAGCTAGGCTTTAACAAGCACCAACTTGTAAGGAAGCACCAACCCCCTAGATGAATCAACAAAAAATCAGCCACCTAAAACCTTTTATAACCTTTAAAACACCTTATTTATCATAAAAAATATGATGATCACCTTATTTAGATCTTCTCATTGTTTTATCCCTCTTAAACTATCTTCTAGGCTTCTTCATTCAACTAGGTCTCTTCAAGATAGATTAGGCCATATGACCTTGATATTCATATGAATTACCCTTGTTATATCTTAATGATAGTTTATATACACCCATATTATGGTTATCAAAACCTCATTTATCTCTTTAAAAGTGTTATTTCCTTCACTTGCACTCACTTATACTCTAACTAGTCAATTAGACCTATTAGGCCCTATTCTTATACAATCCTTCAGATCATACATCTATTGGTAAAAAATACACACTTTCACACTTTTATTACCATTAAAATAGGTCTCATAACACAACTAATGCATTAATAAATAATTATAATAGGTCGTTCTTAACTTAAAATACCAAAACCTCTTTTAGGCCTTAAGAAGACCTAATTCAATTAGGCCTTCATTAGTACACATTACCCTTTGATTTCTTTGTATTGATTTAAATTATACACATGGATGTAAAATTTAATATACCACTCAAATATACACACACTAATCTCATCTTAGGTCCATGACACTTTCTAGATCCAACCACCACTTGAAGCACACCATTAGTACTGCTCACATTAGGCCTTTATACACACAGAAAGGGTTGTCTTGAATAAATGATGATAAAATTTTATTTATACATAGAAAATGATAATAAAATATAAAATATAACCTAAAATAACTCAAAAAATTCATCAAGTGAATTATAATTCATTACATAGGCCAAAAGGACTAAAAAACACTCCTATAACTTGCTCACTCAGAACTACCAATTTTTATCAAACACCAGTCATGGTGACTCATGCCTCCAACACCTATATAGACATATTAAATGAATTATTATGAATTTATATTATCCTATGATATCATTATACCATTATAAAATATAAATATAATATTTTCAAATGCCAATATTGGTCTTGCAAACCAATCTCATAACCTTATATCTCATTGTCTCATCTGAACCAGACAAGTCAATTTGTGACCAACTTTTCACTATAATCACTAACCTTAAATTTTTTTACCAAACATTAAAATGTATTAAAATTATTTAAAAATATACTTATGAACTTGGTTTCATCACTCTAACATGGTAACACATTCATAATCTTCTTCTCATTATTACCTAGGTTTTTTATTGTTTCCACCGTTAGGCCTATTAGTGACTGGCTAAATTGGATAATAATTTTAACAATATTTAGGGATATATTATATCTATAAACCTTCATGTACATGAAAAATTAGTCTCAATATTCATCCTCCATCCATTTTCATACTTTGACTACGTCAACTTTGATTGTTATATCAAATCTCTGAGAAATTAACACTTTCATGTAGGGTCTACTCACATACCTAACAACTCAAACACACTTATAAGTGCCTAGGAGAGTTGAATACAACCTCAAATATCTTACATTAACATACCAATCCATTCTTGACACTTTTTATCAACATATTCAACATTAGGTCTTTATTAGTGTTCTAAGAGGGTTTAAACATGTTTCCATTCTTAATAATCATTCATAAAACATAGGGTTTAAATATAAAATCAAATTACTATAATTTTGAGATATTAAACTTAAAAATATTTCATGAATATGATATGTTCCCATGTATAGGTTTGATGAACTAATGAGCACAATAAAAACCTTATCAAGTAGAGAACCCTTCATTTTATGCACTCAAAAGACTTTATAACACATTTTCATGCCTTATCCTTAAAAATTTGACCTTAAACTTCATGAAAATTCTTAAAAAAAATCGAATCACATTTTAAAATTCTCCCCTACTCTCATTTTCCTTGAAAGCTAATTCTAATATGCCATTAGTCCACACTCTCTCTCTCTTTGCTTGCTTAGTCCTTGACCTGCAAACCACATCAAGCCTTAAAATGACCTTTGTGCCTCTTTCCATGCACTCTCCACCACTCTCACATACTCAATAAATGTAATACATGATTTAAAACTATCATACATCCTTCATATGCCTTGACAATAGATTATGATGCCTCATTAGGTCAAGTAGGGTCTAGGAGTAGTCTAGATTCAAACTTGGTCTAAAGGTCTTGTCATTATAAGCTTAGCTAAATAATATCATGAGTACTCAAATTCCTCATATACATAATCAATCAAACTAATACAATTGATCATTCTTATGTGTAATCATCTCACCAATCCATGATGCTCTTTCATGCACAAAACTAGTCATCCTATGCACATATCTTCTCAAGACACTACAAGGCTCAAGAACTTGACAAATTTGATAAGAAGGACCTTCCATAATAACCTTCACATCACTCATGAAGTCATTATAAAATATACCAGTCATATCTTACACTCTTAAAATCACTACAATACTAATCAATATTCTCTCTCATAGCTACACTCTTTAATGACCTCATGAAGACCTTCTCAAGAACCTTTGACATCAATGATAACATCAATGCCAAACCTCAATAATATTAATAATTATAAAAAATCTCCCCTTTTGTCATTGATTTAAAATCACACAATTAAACATTCTTATCTCCCCATTTTATTATTTCTCCCCCTTTGACATAAATGACAAAGTGATGTCTATAACTCATTGGACACACTCCTTGTAACTAAAATAATCAACATACAGGACTATGAGTTTATGAAACATAATGAAAACATGATCCCCTTATCTCTATGCATACCTTATTCAAACAATTCACCTATTCTTTGAGATAATGAGCCTAGCTAGCTCCCCCTAAGTAATTTTCTTATTCAATGATGTCTAGGGGTAGGAATTACACCCAATTATTATCTTAGGTGTTCAAATATTACCTTCATAAATGCTTTGGTCAAAATGTCTACAATCTAATCCTTTGTAAAAACAAATTAAAGTCTGACACTTTTTTCACTTACCTACTCTCTTATAAAATGATACCTAATGGGAATGTGCTTATTCATTAAGTGCATGACATGGTTATTTGAGACACTTATAACATTTGTATTATCATAATAGATAGGGTTTAGAACATCATACTCCACCTTGTAGTCTTTTAGGGTATGTCTCATTCATAGAACCTAAGTGAAACATGAAGCTATTGTAATTTACTTAACCTCACAAGTGGATAATGATACTAATGGTTTCTTCTTATTTATCCATGAAACTAAGTACCCACCTAAGAAGAAGGCTCCTCAAATAGTACTTTTTCTATCATCTAGACTTCCTACCTAGCCTACATATGTATACGCTATAAAATTAAACTATACTCCATAGTCCCCTTGAGATACTTGATTATCTTTTTGAATCCTTGTAGATAATTTTCATTTGGATCTAATTTAAACCTTCCCATAAGACCTATTGCTTGCATGATGTTAGGTCTAGAGGTAGTGGTGTATAGTAAACTTCCAATCATTGACCTATATGATGTTTGATTGACCTTTAGAGACTCATCTTACTTGCTCAACTTACACCCTATAATCATAGGTGTACTAACTACCTTGAAATATTCCATCTCAAACTTCTTCAACATCTCTCTTATGTACTTGGATTGTGAAATGAATATATCTTTATCAGATTGAGTGATTTTCAACCCAAGAAATAATGATAGTTCTCCTAGCATGGACTTATCTCAAACTATTTATTCATCACCTCTACAAAGCCCTTGGTTATGCTCTCATTATTTATACCAAAGATGATGTCATCCACATAGAATACTACTATCATATAATGGTCATCTTTTGAATTTATGTATAACTATTTACAACTCTTTTGAATACTTGATCTAATAGATACCTAACAAACATAGTTTACCAAGTTATAGGAGATTTATTTAGACCATAAAGAACCTTTTTCAATATACACACATAGTCCTTGTCAACTGATAGTAAGAACCCCTCAAGTTTCTCTATGTACACCTCTTAAAAACTCTTCTTCCTCATTAACCTCTATAGTTTCCTCTTCATTATTGAAGTCTAGATTCTCTAAAGTATCCTTTGACTGTGAGTGTGATTTCCTTATCTCATAAATCTTCACATTGGTGCTTTCCAATATATTTTGTAGCCTCTTGTTATAAAATATATATATTGAGCTCATTAATGAGTATCTTAAGAATAAAACTTCATTATATATAGAATAAAAATTTCTTAAGACTTCATCACATCTTTTGATGAAACATTTTCTCTCAAACACTCTAAAGTGTTCCATATTAGTAGGTATACACTTTCATAGTTTATAAGGAGTCTTATTTCCATTAAGACTTATCTATCCTCTATTAAAAATGTTGAATGTAGTGATTACTACCTCTCTCCAATATCCATAAGATAATTTAGACTCATTTAACATAGTTTTAGCCATCTCTTGAATTATTCTATTCTTTCTTTCTACTACCCCATTCTACTAAGGTGTCTTAGCTGCTGAGAATTGTCTCCTTATTTAATGAACCTCATAGAAGTCATCAAACTCATTATACCAAAGCTTTCGTCCTATGTCAAATTTTAGGCACTTGATCTTCCCATTATTCTCATTCTCAACAAGAGCCTTGAACTAGTCAAGAGCTTTTGACTTTTCTTTCAAGAATTAAACCTAAATATTTTGAATTATTGTAACATAAAGTAACTATAAGTAACATAAAGTAACTATCTCCTTGAATTTTTTGAATTATTGTAAGCCAATAGAGATCAATGTGTATTAATTACAAGGGTCTTGTAATATAGTACTCTTTGGAATTGAAGCTTCTTCTAGTCTAATGACCATGTTGACATGCCTTGTAAAGTATGTTTGTAGGTTTAGTGATCTTAGGCATGTTATTCATAGACTTCTTAGTGCTTATGTTGACCAAAATGTCAAAGTTTAGGTGACATAACCTTATGTTCCATATCCAAATTTCATCCATCTTGATCATAAAACATCTCTCCTTCTTGATCTTATTCAAGACATGTAGATTGTTCTAGTCATTTTAGCATTGGCTATTAGCCTTCCTAATTTGGCTCTCCTTATCTCACACCCTCTATCATGAAAGGTTAGTGTGTGTCCTTAATTTCACATTTGAATTACACTAAGTAGGTTATGTTTAAAACCTTCCAAATAAAACACATTTTTTGTCTTGGTTTCTTTATCCAAGCTCAATACATCCTTGCCAACTATATTGGTAATTGTGTTGTCTCCAAACCTCACTGTTACTACAACATTCTTCTTCAATGAGATGAACTTATTTTTGTCCCCTATCACGTGGATTAATAAAACACTATATATATACCATTTCATGCCTTCATATGTAATGTGAAAGGTATCTTGAACTATCATATAATCCTCTTTAGTATTTTATTCCTCCTTAGCAAATAGTCCATCTTGACTCTTGAGCTCAATATGATCTGTCTTAACTTGCATTGGATTCCATACCAATGTCTAACTCTTATCATTCACTCTAGGAGATTCATATGTATTTTTTAATCTTGAATGACTTATAAATCTATTATAACATAATCTTGAAATGTGTCCCATATTATGGAATATGTAGCAAACAACATTTCTATACGTACATCTTAACCAATCACTCCTTTTCCCATGGTTCTATGATAACTTATCCTTTATTGTATTGGGGTGCCTGAGTGTTTTTTTCATGTTGGTACTCTTGAATTGTTATAACTTCTCACACTCTCTCTCTCAAAATTTCTAATCTTTTTTATGAGCTTCTTATTCTCAAACTTCAAGGAATCTATCTTTGTCTTCAATTGGTCATACTCAACTTCCTTTCATCTAAACCTTGAATTGACACCTTCTAAATAATTCATAAGATCCTTGATAGTCTTATATTAATGCTTAAAATCATAAAGGGAACTTATTATCTCATATTTAAGGTCTAATTTATCTTCTCCATCTTCACTATCATATTAGACTTATTCATCATACATATTATCTTCTTCTTTTTTATCACTAAACATCTTGTGCTTCTTAAGATCACCTTCAAGATATTAGAATTGATTAAAGGGACCAATATATATTACCAACTATTATAAAAAAATAAATAATATGGGGTGAATTATTGTCTTTAAAACATTCATTGAATTCTACTTAATCATACATGAACCATTCATACAAACATGAACATCTAGCAAAACATATGCAACCATACAAAATCATGAAACACATTACATATGTGGGAAACCCTTAAGGGGAAGAAAACCCATTGATAATTGGAAATGAAATATAGTTATATAAGTCAAAATATCATAATTTAGTTAAGTATTAGATTCACATGGAGCACCAACCCCTACTAGCTAAGCACCAACTTAGCTAAGCTTTAACAAGCACCAAATTGCAAGGAGGCACCAACCCCCTAGATGAATCAACACCAAATCAGCCACCTAAAACCTTTGATAACCTTAATAAAACATTTTTATAATATAATATATTATTATTACCTTCTTTATCTCTTTTCACTATTCTATCACTCTCAAACTACCTTCTAGGCTTCTTCGCTCAACTACGACTCTTCAAGATAGATTAAGTCATATGAACTTGATATTCATATGAAGTACCATATTTATATCCTCATGATAGTTTATAAAAAAAAATATTATTCTCCTTAATACCTCATTAAAATCTTTAAAAGTGTTATTTCCTTCTCTTGCACTCACTTATACTCTAACCAGTCAATTAGACCTATTAGGCCTTGTTCTTATACAATACTTTAGCTCATAAAACTCTTGGTTGGTCATAAAAACTTTAAAAAATGTATTAAAATTAAAATATATATTATAACACAATTAATACATGAATAAGTCATTACAATATGTCATCCTCAACTTAAAATACCAAAACCTCTTTAAGGCCTTAAGGAGACCTAATTCAATTAGGCCTTCATTAATACACGTTAGCCTTTGATCTCTTTTGAAAAATTTAGGACTATAAAAATGATAATAAAAATTCATATAAAATTAAAATAAACCCACAATAATCTCATATTATTTTAATGAAACTTTATATCTCCAACCACCACTTGAAGCACACCATTAGTACTATTCACATTAGGCCTTCGTACACATAGAAATGTATGTCTTGAACAACTGAAGATAACATGTTAATTAGACACAAAAAAATGAAAATAAATTATATAAATATAAAATAAAATACATAAAATAAATTAATAAATTTAATTATACTTCATTCCATATGGAAAAAGGACTCAAAAATACTCCTACACCTTGCTCACTCAAAATTGCCAATTTTTCTCAAAGACCAGTCATGGTGACTCAGACTTCCAACACCTATATATAAATCTTAAATGAATTATTATAAATTTATATTACCCTATGAGATAATTATAAAATTATTATATATAAATATAATATGGTTAAATGTTAATATTGGTCTTGTAGACCAATCTCATAACCTTATATCTCGATGTCTCATGTGAACTAGATAGGTCAACTTGTGAGAAACTTTTCCACTATAATCATTGACCTTAAAAAATTATAAAAAAATTAAAATTTATTAAAATTCCTCAAAAATATATTTATTCACTTGGTCTCATACCTCTATCATGGTAACATATTCCTAATCTTTTTCTCACTGATACCTACATTTTTCACTATTTCCACCAATAGGCCTATTAGCGACTGGTTAATTTAAATGACCAATTTAACACTCTTGAGGGATATAATATATATATATATATATATATATATATATATATATATATATATATATATATATATATATAAACCTTAATGTACATGAAATATGCATATAAATATTCACCTTCCATCCATTTTCACACTTTGACTAGGTCAACTTTGAATGCTATAGCAAATCTTTGAAAAATTAGCACTTTCATGTAGGGTCTACTCATATACCTGACAAATAAAACACACCTAGAGATGCATGGGAGAGTTGAATATAACCTAAAATATATTACCTAGGTATTAAAATCCATTATGGTCACTTTTTATCAATATATTCAACATCAAGTCCTTATTAAGGTTCTAAGAGGGTTTAAACTTATTTCCATTCTTAACGATCATTCACAAAGCCGAGTCCTTCAATCCAAAAACAAATGCACGTAATTTTAAGATAAGAACCTTCCACATATAACATGAATATATTAGGTTCCTATTCAAATGTTTTATGACCTTATGAGTACAATAAAAACCTTCTTGGGTAGAGAACCCTTCATTCTGTGCACTTAAGAGAACTTAGAACACATTTTCATGCCTTATCCTTAAAAATTTGACCTCAAACTTCATGAAAATGTTTAAAACAAATTTAGTACTATTTTTAAATTTTCCCATACTCACATTTTCCTTTAAAACTAATGTTAATACCCCATTTATCCACTCTCTCTCTCTCTCTCTTTGCTTGCTTCCTTGACATGCAAACCACATTAGGCCATAAAATTGTCCTTCATGCCTCTTTATATGCACTCTCTACCACTCTCACATACTCAAAAAACTTGATAAATTATTAAAAATTTTCATACATCATTCATATGCATTGAAAAATTATTATGATGCCTCATTAGGCTAGCTAAGGTTTAGGAGTGATCAAGATTTAGACTTGGTCTGAATGTCTTACCCCTATAGGCTTACTTTGATACTTTCATGAGTGCTCAAATGAATTATATACATATTAAAGAAACCCCATAAAACCATTCATGCTTATTTGTAGTCATATCACCAACCCATCATGTTACTTCATGCACAATACTAGGCATCATATACACATACCTTCTCAAGACACTACAAAGTTGAAGTAGTTGACAACTTTGACAAGGACGTTCCATGCTGACCTTCACATCACTAATGCAGTCATAAGAGCATATACCAATCATATATTACACTCTCAAAATCACTTCAATAATGATCAATATTTTTTCTCATAGTTATAATATTTAATGACCTCATAAAGACCTTCTCAATAACCTTTGACATCAATGACATCATTAATGCCAAACCTCAACAATAGGAACAATGCTCAACATGAACCTAATTAACAATAAATCCTACATGAGAATGATATGAAATATAAGAAAAGGGAAGAGTACATTGGACAGTAGTTTTAACCTAGATGAAAGCCTCAAACAAGTCTATTTTATTTGATAGGATCATTGAGGTCTCAATGAGGAGTCTAAAACTTAGATAAAATAGTTATACCCTAAGGGTGTACACAGACCTACCGAAGGATTAGTGTATTATTAAACAAAAAGGAATAGATACGTTTGATGAGGATCTAAGCCTATTTGAATCTGAAAACATGTTCATATTCCATTTAAATATTAGTGGTGGAGGGTGAGTTTGGTAAACACCTAAAGATAATCAATCATCTTAAGATAACCTACAAGACACCTATTGTACTATGTACAATTGAGTAAAGAAAAGTGTTTGAAATGCTGACAAAGATTTGAGATATGTTTAGAGAACTCAAGAAAGTTCAAAAGCACTTGAAGAAGTAGTTAAGTTATATGAGCATAATGCCTACTGAAAGGAGTAGCTTCAAATCCTAATGCATAGTCAAAGTACCCTATCAATCATCTATAGGTCTATATAATTTCTTGAAGGTGAGTTGAGGACAATAATAGGTATTGAGAGAGACTAGAAGCTTTCTATAATATTGAAAAGTGTTTATAAGGTGTAGAGTAAAAAATTACTCTATGTTTCATTATGATTTTTAGTTACGCATTGCAAAATTTTATTCCCGCATACTTTGGTCTGAGACGGTGAAGTTTTGAAACAAAGCACAAGCTCTATTTTCTTTTGATTCATTTTTGTCTAAGTGTCAAAGTCAGGTAAAAGCTGCCAAGTGTCATTTTCTGAAGCACTTTTCATAATTTATATAAGGCTATGGAATGTGCCACGTATCTCATAGTAACTTAGCAAAATGTGACAAGTGTCAGTATCTGCATTTCATATCAGCACCCACATTTCAAATCTCTTTTCAGCGAAAGGTTTCAACAAGCTAAGTATCAGGGTAAAGCGGAAACTGCCAAGTGGTAATCATGGAAGGTCTCAATTTGATTTTCTAAAAGTGATGGAAGATGCCACATATCCTAGCTGAAGAGAGTGAAAGCCACCACATGTCGAGATCTGAATTATCTTCATTTTGCTTCATCGATATAGCAAAGACTGTGGTGGGTCTCAGGTTTTGTTTTTGAAACAAGCAGAAGCTGCCAAGTGTCTTTGTCCATGTAAATATGAAATGAGGCCTAATTATTTCTATAATATAAATAGATTAAAGTGGAGACCAACATGTGTCACCTTCCATAGGTTTTCAAAAGGTAGCTAAAAGTAGCGGAGATCGCCACATATTCCCATTTAAGTAAAGTGGAGATTGCCATGTGTCCTTTATTGAGGCAAGTAGAGATTGCCACCTATCCCTATGCCCCTTTTTAAAGTTACTCAGGCAAGAAATGCTGTGGGTCTTATTTATATTAAGTTTTAAAAGTGCCGAAGAAACAAATTACAATAGGTGTTAAAGGTGGAACGTTCCTGAGCAAAGATATAGGCAAAGCAGAGAGCGTTGTGTGTCCTTGGTAAGGTTGTGGAACCTACCAAGTGTCATCCTCTGGTGTCTCCTAAAGTAATAAGAAGGTTTTCAAGGAATTGAATAAGTGTCCTCTTTTGTTTAAGAGAAGGGAGTGTCCTGCGATCAGTTTTAGCCAATGAACTATCGGAAGACAAAGTGTTTCAAAATCCAAAAAATATATTTTGTTAGACACTTCTAGTTTGGTTAGATTTTAGCTGGGCCGTTAGATTGGGAACAAGCAGACAATCTAGAGTGAATCCAAGGCTATAAATAAGGTGCAGAGATCACTAGAAAGGGAATAATGAGAGACTTAGAGAGAATTTTTTGAGACAATTATTGTCAAGAGTTTAGACTTTCTAGAGCTATGATTAGGAATATCATTTTCCTTTGTTCTATTTTCTTAAGTTGGAAAGTTTATGTAACTATGCATGTTTCTGTGCCTCTTATGTGACTAGAGAATTAATGAGAAGATTGAATCCTATGCCTTTGTTGATATTTTCTATGTCATTACAAAAGTAGTTGAGGCTATGGTGTCAAGATTTTTAGACTTTCTAGAGGTGTGATTAGGAATGTCATTTGCATTTGTTCCATTTTCTTGAGTTGGAAAGTTTATATAACTATGCATGTTTATGTGCCTCTTATGTGACTGGAAAATTCAAATAAGAAGATTGAACCTTGTGCCTTTGTTGACATTTTCTGTATCACTGCAAAAGCAGTCTATGCTGTGAGCCTTTATTTCTATTATTTCCATCTTTTACATTGATCATGCACTTGTTTTCTCTTAAATGTAATTGAATCTTACATATAGTCTCACTGTGCTCATGATTAAGGTCGAATTACATTCAGGCACATCACCATAGTTAGATTTTCTTTCTTACATTTGTGTTTTTGTTAAAATTCCTATCCCTTTTCCCAGTATACACTTGATATAAAGAAGATACCAGCTTCTTAAAAATATGGAGGTTGTTTCAAGTTGCAAGTCCCACATCTTGAAACTTCCCATTATTGGTGTTAGAAACAAGCACAATTTTAACCATCAATAGTTTTTGGCATGCCTAGTGGGACCAATCTTGAAGTTTCTTTCAAGATCGTATGAACCAGAGAGCTATGAAGAGTCATAGCTATGGACCAGTAACTATATCACAATCTACTATAAATCTAGATATTCTTTTGCCACCTTTGGTAACAAGTCCAAGAAGAAGAGTCAGCCAGTTTATACCAATACCAAGAGCAAATATGGGAGCCCCTATACCTCCAAGAAATTATGCAAGTTAGAACACTGGTAGTTCATTGATTCTCCTAATACCACCAGCCACTTGGGACCCTATCCTAGTGAATTCCTTGAAATCTCTGCCCAAATTCAGTGGGCAAGACTTTAAAACACCTGAAGAACATCTGTAGGATGTATCATATGTCTGTGTTATACATGTTGTCACACAACAAAATATGGCCATAAGACTATTAGTAGCTTATTTTAAAGGGAAGGCTCTAGAATGGTATTGGTATTTGACCCCAAATACCATATCTACATGGGATCAGCTCAGAGATCTTTTCTTTGAAAGATTTGAAGAAAAGGGTGTTAATTCTTCTTTGTTACAATAGCTAATTACCATCCAAAGGGCACCATAAAAAGCAATGACTGACTTCAATTCTAGATTTCAAAAGACTTGGGAAAGAATCCTTGCTACAGCTAGACCATTACCAGGTATGGCTATAGTATTTTATCTTAAGGCTTTGAATTTAGATATATCTATTATGAATTAGTCACTTGGAGGGCACACTTTGCCAGAGGCTTATGACTATGTGGTCAGAGCGGAGAATAATTTAATAGATGCTATAAATTTGACCCCAAGGCCTCCCATGCCCATGTTCTTAGAAATTTCCTTACCATTATCTCAAGAAGCCCCTAAATCCATAACCCCACCTATGTCTATGTACACATATCCTCAACCACCTGCTAAAGAAATTGTCCCTGCTCAGTCATCTGAGATGGATGATATCAAGAATATCTTGAGGACATTTTCTAATGAGATGATTAATATAAAGAGACAACAAAATTATTTCCCTAAAACCCAATACCAGGGCTATCAAGGAAATAGATTTTCATCTCAGCCAAACCAATACCAGGGTCCTCCAAGGCAAAATAACCCTTAGCCAACAAACTAAATAGTTGTAGTCCCTACACCCTCACAAACTATTCCTCCCAATTCAAATAGAGAGATTGTTCCAGGGAAAAATAATTATGTGGATAACACTAATGCCTGGTGTTTCCCTTGAAATAATGCTCATATGCCTAGAGATTTTCCCATGGGTAATCTACAACAAAAGGTGGTAGAGCAAAGAAGAATGAATGGTCAGTTTACAAGTTCCAATGACAATCAAGCCTACCAATATTTTGGTATGCAAAATTCAGTCTTAATGTCTCAGATGCAAGGGATGTATTTACAACAAGAGGAAGAAATAGCCCTGGAACATGCTTTGTTCTCATGGGTTGAAGATGAAGAATCAGTTTTCTTGAATGAAGCTTCCACTTCTAAGAAACTAGTGGTGCAATTTGATTATTACACTAGATCAAAAAGAAGGATGGTGGAATAGCCTAAAGTTTTAAATAGTCAAGTCATGGAGAATCCTCCATTTCAAGGACAAAGAAACATAGCTATCAGACAAGAAATGCCTCAGCCAGTGTAGAATCAAGTGATTTTTGCACAAATTTAAGAAAAAACAAGATATCCTTATTTTCAAAGAACTTAGACTCTCGGACCACTAAATGTGGTGTATAAATTAAAGAAGACTCTAGCATAGGTATCAATATGGGATATATTGGCTATTCCTAAACAAAAGACAATACTACAATAAGCTTTACAAGGCCAAGTAGTGCCCACATGTACTGTTATCAAAGAAGGACCTATTGAAAAAGAAAAGCTCAAAGATACAGTTCATCTGCAGACAACAACCCTAGTGAATAATGCAGTAGAGGTAAGTAAATCCATACCAAATCCCTTCTATTTAACTTTGATAGTGGGTAAGAAACTATTGCATAATGTAATGATTGATTTAGGGGCTAGTACTACAGTTATGCCTAAGTAGATAGATAATGCTTTAAAGATAAAATATGAGCCACTCACTAAAAGAGTCATGCAGATAGATGGTAAAGTAGTACAAAAAATAGGGAGAATTAAAAAACTCCCATTACAATTATATACTTGTCCCAATATAATTGTAAATCAAGATGTAGTGGTCATAAATATACCTCCTATTTTTAGCTTATGTTTATCGAGAGATTTTACAGTCAAGATAGGAGGATATATGTCCCTTGATTGGTCTCACCTCATCCTAAGAACCAAGTATGGTTCAAAGATGAAGATATTATCTAAGCCATTATATAAGGATCACATCACCAATGAACCAACTGCAATGTTAGAGGCAACTAATGTTATGATGAATAAATAAGAAAGGGTTTTTGTTGAGGAGTTAGGTGAATGGACTAGACATGATCAAGAAGAGGAAAATGATCATTTATTAGCTATGATGAAAAGTGACCCATATGGAAATTACGATTCTATTGGTCTGGGAAATTACGTCATACTTGATGAAGATCATAAAATCCCAATGTTTTGGAGGAAGAAAAGTCAAAAGATACCTCTTCTATTAATCCTCGGGTCTCTCAACATGAATTCCAAATTTTGAATGAGAAGTCACAAGCGTACGCCTTAATCTCTGATGAAGAAGAAATAATTTCTGATTTTCTTCTTACTTTACAAGATGATGTGGAGGAGCATGGACATTTCCTTGATCATGATTTGTTTGAAATCATTGGGTTAGGTTATACTATTTTTCAAGAAGGCTGTGAGCTGGTTGTAGATGAACAAGATAACATTGAGACTCAATTAAATATGCAAAATCATTGCAAAATTTTAGAATTATCTTTTCAAGAAGTTGATAATTTTGAAGTCATTAAAGAGGATGATCATGCAATAGAACCTAAGTTTGAGGTAGAAGGAGATAATTCAATAAATGATATATATCAAAGGGCTTCTGTTGATAAGCAAATAGTCATTAATTTCTTGATAGGACATGCCAGTATCAAGAATCAACATTTGACAAGCTTCTAAGAAAAAGAAGAGTTTATATATGTTGGAAACATGTTTGACTTAGACTCATTCAAATGTAGGCCAATTGATGCGGCATACAAAGAGAGCAAGCCATCCGAGCTACATCCAATTCAACCACTTGTTCGGCAACATAAGTCATCTTGTCATGAAGGAGACTTTAGAAATTCTTATTTTGATCCAGGAGGGAGATAAAGATACTGGGTTAATGTATTATAGTTAGGTATTTTCCCTTTTTGTATTTCTTTGTTTTCCCTTTTTTGTTTTCCTAATTTTCTTTCAAATAAGTGTTCTTTGAACACATAGTCGGCAGCTCAAAATTCTCAAAATCTTCAAATTTTCTCAATGCATTGAATGTCTCCCAAATCTTTAGAAATCCCCAAGGTACCTTGTGCTACCACTTGCATAACATGTTTGCCTCACTATCCCATAAAGATTGAGTAAGATTTTCTAACGGTTATATGAGTTTAATACCATTTTGAGAATTGATAGGTCAATAAATACCTCTTAGCAAGAGTTAAAGCTTACAAGTTCTCAAACATTCCTACATCTACGAGAAAATATCTTACTACTTACATTTTTTGTGCCTAGTAAACTTGATTCAATGAAAGTATTTTTGTTTTGAGAAAGTTCATACCAGTTATCATAGAAAAGATATAGAGATGGAGGGAACACAGTCCTCACAACAAGGAGCTAGGATGTATGAATCCCTTGATAAGTTTCTTGTGAGTAAGTCATATACTTCAGCTCTCGTGTAACCATTGTAGACTTATCCACGGACCAGAATCCTTGAAGTTAGTCAAGCAAGTGACCCAGCGAAGATAAAAGATTATGCAGATGGAGTCATGGACCCAATCCTTCAAATAACTAGTAGCAAAACTCTTAGAGAAGGGGCACATCAAAAGTGTCTATAGAGGGCCAGAGTAGGACAATATGAGACATTTTCCATGAGGATATGGACTTCATAATTGGCATAATTCCTTGTCCCAACTGTACATCCATGCCCTGACTTGGTCAAATTATGTGAAGACTTGTTCCATGCACACTCATGCACCATTCAATAGGGTCCATTCATGGTGCAAATCACACCGTAGGCTATCAGAGATATGTTAGCCATATATCATGATAAGATAGCTACATTTTCTACTATTGCTAAAATGTAAAGAATGTGGCCAAACATCAATACGCAGTTGAGGTTCTTGAGATCCGAATTGAAAATGGATAATGATGACACTACTGTGCCTACACTCGCTATAGCAAGAGCCCAATTCACACAAGCTAGCCAAGATGCATTGTCTATGATGGATTTCATCTTTGGCATGAAAGATGATATGGTAGTTTATGGAGAACAAATGGCTATCCTCTTGAAGCTGAAGACCATCGATAGGACTCAAGAGAATCGGCTTGACTTTTTGAAACAAATTGCTTTCTCAATGGTGGAACAACTAGCCCATTTCAAATCAAAAGGAGTGTTTAGGTACTCTTCTTATTTGTTTCACCTCATGCTGTATCATAAATCTGACCTCTTTGCCCAACATATGCATCTGGACATGTATGACCCAAGTTTTGATCTCCAAAGGACTACTCCTGTGTCTACATGGACACATATTTTGTCAAAAACTAGTGGCCCATATGAATTTTAGGAATTATTTGTTACCCCTAGTTTTTATCACCTCAGCCCTGAACCAGTTATGAATAGATTATTCCCAAGTGTTTCAAAACTTCTAGCTAGTTGCCCAATTCCTTATGATTTCTATTTTAGATCCCACCATACAATTATAAGAGTCCATGGTTTTTGTGGGGAACCAATGTTGCTACCTAAGATTTTGACTCTTAGGTTAGCATTCTTAGAGGTCACCAGGAAGGTTTCAGTAGTAGACAATGATTATGGCTCTGGTAAGAGGAAGAAAAAAATGTATGATCTCCCATGGATGACAAACAACATAGTTTTAGAAGCCAGGGATGCTAAAATTATGCTGCTTAGAAAGTTGGCCTTCCTAGGTTTCCTGCTAGTTGAAGACAAATGGGTATATGACCTGAATGGTTCATAGCTTCTTCGATAAGGACTAACAGGGTTACAACTAGAATTACACATGAAGGCTGCCCTTTTTGGGAAACCAAGAAAAATCCTAGAGAAGATGCTCCTAGATTTTATGTTGAGTTAACAGACTTGCCCCTTCCACAAAATAGACCCTGGGAAACATTCTATGTTAAGTAGAGGGATTATGATCCTAAATTCAAATTGAATTCTGGCTTAAGAAGGACACTTAAGAATAAATATTGGGATGCTAAGAAAATAGAAGCCTATTGGAGATATAGGCAAGAAATTTGTCAAATAACCCATTCTTTTGGGAACGTAGACACAGATGAGAGATGGGAAAAACTATGGGATGAGTGCCATCTCTCCCCTGTATCTAGCCTAGAGACAAGTAATTTGCTAACACTAGGTATAGAGCAGGAAGCTAGGGTCAGGTCAAGCCAAGAGTCACAAGCCTAAGAGCAAACTATAGCTACATTAATTGTATCAATTTGGCCTCAATCTCTTAGCGTCATGGAAAAACAAAAGAGTGTGGTGCCTTCACCACCAATAGCTTCCCCATCGACATCAGTTATAGATATTCCTATTTCTCCACAAGCATCATTGAAAGGAAAAGAAACATAGCCAGAAGAAGAGACACCCAAGAAGTGAAAGAGGGTGTAGTTTTAGTTTGATTACAAAGAGGAGACGGACACCCCACAACACCAATTACAGAGTACTGTAATTTCTCCTCAGGTAAGTATTATTCCTCCTTCTCCTTCTCAATCTCTTTCTTCTCCTATTGGCATGATGATTCCATCTAGCCAGATGAAATCCCTTGCCACCTCTGCCATTCCCATTTCTCACTTCACCCCATCTATGACACCTCAAGCTTTAACATTACCTCATTTCCCCCCCTCTATTCCTAAGAAACTTTCCCCTCAGATTGCCCATAGGCAACAATTGGCTATTCAATATGGTTTACCATAGGGACATCCTTTTGTAGGTGGGCACATTGGCTCTCCTTCTACCTTCCAGACCCAAGTGGATGCTGTTAGGAAGGCAAGGGAAGCCCGAAGAGAGAAAAAGAAGATCAAGGAAAATAAAACATTGGCTACACCCCATCTGCAGTCACAATTTGACCCCATTCAGTAGCAATTGACAGTGACTCATTTGTCACCAAATGTAATCAATCCAACTAAGCAAATGCAACTGGAAGACTACATGATGAATGTAGTGGCCATCGACATGTCCCTCTTTAGGCCACAAGACAAAATTGAGCTACTAACTAAATCCACTTTTGCAGTTACTAAAGACTACTTGAAGACATCAAGGAGGCTACAGAAGATGGAGGCCAATTTAGCCAAGGAGAAGGCAAATTGTAATAGTTTGACCATAGAGATCAATAGAAAATACAATGAAATAGAGAATCTGAATAAACAGTTGCAAGATACTATTTCTCTTCAGACTCACTAGGTAGTCCAGGTCCAAAATGATTCTTTAAAAGTAGGGCTAATGTAGGTAAAAGATGCAGTAATGACCCTAAGGCGGGAACAAGTAGTATTGAAAGAAAAATGTGAGGAACACCTACTACAAGTTACCCAATTACAATAGAAGCTACTAGCCAAATAGAATAATACTATGGCTATACAAGCCCAATTTCAAGCAGAGCAATAGAGAGTAACACAATTGACACTGGAGCTGGCCAATAGGCCAAAGAGTGTTAGAGTGTTAAGTTTGGTAAAGGATCTCTATGAATCTATGTGGAAAAGAATCTCCTCAGAGATTATTTAGCTCATGCCTTCTCTCACCTTCTTACTAAATGCATAGAAATTGTGCAAAAAGGTGGAGAATTTAGTTGCAAACACTCTAGCTACAGTCTCTGGGAGAGTAATGGACTCTAAAACATTGCTACAAAAGCTTTATGATGTAATGAATGTAATGTTGTTAGCAATAGGAATTGAGAATAGAATGGTCACCACTAAGTGAGTGAATGAGGTTCTCAGTTGTAATTCTATAGCCATCAATTACAGAGAGCTCCTAGATGTCATGAAAGAAGGCATTAGTGAAATGAAATAGCATATTGAAGATCTAGTGCAATTAGGTCTTCCTTATCCATTTCCTGATGATAACACGGTGTTAATGGTTGATGAAATTGAACCTTTGATATTGGCCAAAAAGAATGATCAAATAGTTTTTTAGAATTTAAGGGATGATTCATCAGTCCCTTAAGTAGAAGCTGTCTTGGTTCCTGTTTCCTAGCTTAAATTCAAATTGAATGATACAGTTCAAATTTTGTAGAATTTTTCACATAAGGATATTATTAACCTTGATTTATCCTTCAATGAATTGCAAAATAAATAGGGGTTATCTGACGATGAGTGGTCCACCTACCAAATAGTATTGCTAAAGCTGTAATTTTGAAATTTTGATCTAGCGAGAGTTGTGGTTTCATTTTGAGTAGGCTCAAAAGTCCTTGGGGTCACCAATAACTGTAGAGTAAAAAATTACTCTATGTTTTATTCTAATTTTTAGTTGCATGCTAAAAAATTTTATTCCCGCATACTTTGGTCTGAGATGGTGAAGTTTTTAAATAGAACACAGGCTCTATTTTCTTTTGATTCATTTTTGTCTGAGCATTGAAGTCAGGCAGAAGCTATCAAGTGTCATTTTTCATGGCACTTTTCATAATTTATATAAGGCTATAGAATGTGCCATGTATCTCATAGCAACTCAGTGGAATGTGACAAGTGTCAGTATCCACGTTTCATATCAGCACCTACGTTACAAATCTCTTTTCAGTGGAAGGTTTCAACAAGCTAAGTATCAGGGTAAAGTATAAAGTGCCAAGTGGCAATCATAAAAGGTCTCAATTTACTTTTCTAAAAGTGATGGAAGATGCCATGTATCCCAGCTGAAAAGAACATAAGCCACCATGTGTTGATATCTAAATTATCTTCATTTTACTTCATCGATATAGCAAAGACTATGGTGGGTCTCAAGTTTTGTTTTTGAAACAAGCAGAAGCCACCAAGTGTTGTTATCTGTGTAAATATGAAATGAGGCCCAATTGCTTCTATGATATAAATAGAGTAAAGTGGAGACCAACACGTGTCACCTTCTGCATGTTTCTCAAAAGGTAGCTAAAAGTAGTGGAGATCACCACATATTCCAAGTTAAGTAAAGCAGAGATTGCCACGTGTCCTTTGTTGAGGCAAGTAGAGATTGCCACCTGTCCCTATGCCCCTTTTTAAAGTTACTCAGGCAAGAAATGTTGTGGGTCTTATTTCTATGCAGTTGTTAAAGTGTTGAAGAAGCAGATTGTGACAGGTGTCAAAGGTAGAATGTTCTTGAGCAAAGATATAGTAAGAATATAGGTAAAGTGGAGAGCACCATGTGTCCTCAATAAGGTTGTGGAACCTGTCAAGTGTTGTCCTCTGGTGTCTCCTAAAGTAATAATAAGGTTTTCAAGGAATTGGCTAAGTTTCCTCTTCTATTTAAGAGAAGGGAGTCCTACGATTGGTTTCATCTAATGAACTGTTGAAAGACAAAGCATTTCAAAATCTAAAAAATATCTTCTGTTAGACACTTCTAGTTTGGTTAGATTTTAGTTGGGCTGTTAGATTGGGAATAATCAAAAAATCTAGAGTGAATCTAAGGCTATAAATAAGGGTGCATAGATCACTAGAAAGGGAATAATGAGAGACTTAGAGAGAATTTTTTGAGAGAATTATTGTCAAGAGTTTAGACTTTCTAGAGCTATGATTAGGAATATCATTTGCCTTTATTTTATTTTCTTAAGTTGGAAAGTTTATGTAATTGTGCATGTTTCTGTGCCTCTTATGTGACTGGAGAATTAATGAGAAGATTGAATCCTATGCTTTTGTTGATATTTTTTGTGTCATATCAAAAGTAGTCTAGGCTGTGTTGTCAAGAGTTTTAGAATTTCTAGAGTTGTGATTAGGAATGTCATTTGCCTTTGTTCTATTTTCTTGAGTTGGAAAGTTTATATAACTATGCATGTTTCTATGCCTCTTATGTGACTAGAAAATTCAAATAAGAAGATTGTACCCTGTGCCTTTATTGACATTTTCTGTATCACTGCAAAAGTAGTCTATGCTATGAGCCTCTGTTTCTATTGTTTCCATCTTTTACATTAATCATGCACTTGTTTTCTCTTAAATGTAACTGAATATTACATATAGTCTCACTATGCTCAAGATTAAGGTCGAATTACATTCAGGCGCATTGCCATAGTTATATTTTCTTTCTTGCATTTGTGTTTTTATTAAAATTCCTATACCTTTTCCTAGTATACACTTGATATAAAGAAGAGACCAGCTTCTTAAAAATCTAGAGGTTGTTTCAAGTCGCAAGTCCCACATATTGAAACTTCCCATAGTTGCTGTTAGAAACAAGCACAATTTTAACCATCAACACAAGGTATAGGAAAGAATTTAAGAGCATCTAAAAACATCAAAAGGTATGAATTGATAGTGAAAAGATCACCTACAACAGTCAGAGTTCAACCTCAAAATGTAAAGGGATCTTAAATGATCATGGAGATTCACCTCAATGAATATCAATGAATCTAGGGCAATAAATAGTAAAACAAATCAAGATAGACAAAATGATCTAAGTGAGTCCAGTTATGAGGGGCAAGTTGAGAAGGCAAAATAACTCAGGTGTCCCTTATTAGCATTTTTAGGGTAGTTTTGTGAAAGTTAAGCTAATTTGTGCTCCTTATTTCATCTAAATTATACAAAAATTGTGAAAAAATTCATGATCCTTCAATAAAAATGGATCAAAATGGAGTAATAGAGGTTATTTTCCCATTGTGCATCATGGAAATCAACTTATCAACTTGGTCACAGTCTGTATAGAGGTATCTAATAAACACCTATAGCCAACAACCTCAAGGTTTTCAAAATGTGATAGAAGAGTATTTTCGAAGGTCATAATGAGTGATTAAAACTTTTAAGGTAAATGGAATAGGATTAAAGTACTAAAATAATATCATCAACCCTTCTTCAATACATACATCTTGTATACCATGATTGGACTATCTTAGTCCATACAATAAAGTGTATAGGTTGTTGAGTGAAGATTAAATATTTAATTTTGAATTAATGTGAAGTTAGAAAGGTTTCAATTATGTAATTTTTCATCATGGTTAACTTATCACACATCCCAACACTACCAATAGTCCATATAGTGGCCTAAACAACACCTAAACTAGGCTAGTATTTGGTTTTATTAACTATGTAATAGGTGCATAGGTAGACCTTGGGAGTGAGGAAACTCATATATGGAGTTAGAATAATTTTTAAAAGTTTTTATGTGGATAAAACCTAGGAAATTTTAATCTCAAATGAGAAATTAGAGTATAAGAGATGAATTGGAGAAGGTGATAACATTCTAAGTGAGGAGTGTGTAGAACTCAGACTAGGAGGCAACATAATGTTTAGATGGATATTAAGGTATGTGAAACCTATATAGAGTGTATGTTATGTGAAGGAGATATATTTTAAAGTGTATATCTCAATCTAAGGTGGAAACCCAGACCTTACCTTCAACCTATACATGCCTACAACTATCTATAAAAGCACAAACATAATTCAAGGTGTTGTAAAGCAAGAATGATATTTTGGATTTTGATATTGATAAAATAATATTTAAGGTGATATAATAAAATGTGTCACAAATATAAATACACCTAAATAAAATTATAATGTCTCATTGTGATGAAAAAACTTACAACTAGTACTGATAAAGACATTTGTATTGCAAGGAATGAGGAGAGATGGTGATTTGATAGGGTGTATAGGACTGAGAAGTGATCAAGGAAGGATAAGGAATATTTCAATAAGGATAATATAAAATCATATATGCATTATTGGCATTATAATACCATATTAAAAAGGTGAAATTAAACAAACTTAGTCCTGGGACCATGAAGCATAAAAACTCAGGCAACCCACTAGCTAGTTTTAGGGAAAATGAGTTTTGAGGCCTCTATAGGCATGATCTAGCTATGAAATTTGGTAAATTTTGTGGTAATGAGTGGATTAAATTTTCCAAGGTATTTTAAAGGTCATATAAATATTTTAAATATCTATTGGTTTGTCTTGGATTTGGTCCACTCCATTTATAGGGTCTATTCAAGAGACCTGAAGGTTCACTTGAGTTCAAGAACACAAATCAAGAATTCTATACCTCATTAATGGATTTTAAGAAATAATACAAGAATGGAAATGATATATATAATCTCAAGTATAAAAAAAATTTAATTATTAGTCTAAGTTCCCCTAGGGGTTTTCAAAGGGAAGGTAGTCTTAAACCCCAAACACCCTGACTAGTGCACCAAATGCATATAGAGGAATGTTGAACACTTATAGAGAATTTATAACCATATATGGGATTTATTTTAAGTTATATGAGATTATCATATCATTTAAAATTATTTTTGAGACCCAAAACCCATTTTTGACACCTCTCACACTCAGGAATGCTAAATAACCTACCCTGGGAATAACTTCAAGTACTCATGCCATACTTTCCATGGAAGTATAATAATTTTGGTAAAATTTAAGGGGTCTATAAATAATTTTTTACAAGTGGAAATAGTTTAGTTGTATGTTCCATTTTTATGAACAATCATTAAGATCCCAAATAGGTATTAAACCCTCCTAAAACCCTAGTTGTGGCTAGTTTTTAGATAAAGACCTCAAATGAAAATATAAAGACCAAGTTTGTTCCTAAATTTTTTTTTAAGTTATTTAATACTCCAAGGAAGTTACCCCCATTCATTTTTATGTTGATTTCACCAATATGGTTTGCTCTAAAATCCATGTTTGTCATCATTTATAGTGTTTTTCAAGTGTTTTGAGAAGGGGAAAACTTAAAAATAATGTAATGATATGATTTTTTACTTTTAAAAACTAATTATTCTAAAAAACACTTCATGGAATATTCTATAAGTGACCAAATTAGACATTTTTTTCAAGGCAATCCCAAATAGGTTCAAAATAAGCCTAAGAAGCAAGGTGGTTTCATGGTTCACATAGTTCCATAGGGTCTCAAGACCCAAAATTTTATATGAATGATTTTATTATTTAGTTTAAATTTAATCACATGACTTTAGATAGTTTCACATGTTTGGATGTTCATTTGGGCAAGATTTATCTTTCTATGCCTAGGAGGGTTAATTGTGCCTAATTGGAGAAGAAAATGGAGGAAAATGAGTAATTACACTTGGATTATGATCACAAAAATTTATTTTGATATTTAAGGTGATACATGGTACTAAAAATGTTCCTAGGTTTTCAAAATTGTTTGTACAATCTTCTATATAAGGAGCTTTTTTGGTTTTTAGGGCTACAAAGAAAAGGTGCTAAAGAAAGCAAAATGAGAAAAATGATATCTTTTGGACTACTTGATGGCTAAAAACTAATTTTTTAAGGTCTTATTTCATTATTAAAATCCATCCATGGTGTAATTTTTCCTCGTCCAATTCAAAAACTCAATTTCACTCTCCAAAGCTTCTTTTGCACAAGGAAGAGTCAAGTGATCAAAACACTAAGTTGGTGCATAAAAAAATTTCAAAAGACTTTATTAAGGTTTATAATTATGTCCAATCCAAATTAAGATTATTAATAGGCCATATTTTAATTTTATGAAGTTTTCAAATGCTTTAAAGAGTCTTAAATAACTTTGAAAAGATCATTTCCTTCCAATGCCTAATTAAGGAAGACAAAGTCAAACTTGCACTCAAAGATCTCTAACATCCCAAGGAATATGGAAAGACATCATTAATGGTATGTATAAGGTTTAAATTTAAGACATAATCAATTCATTATGAATTACTCTCAAGGATCAAACCCCATTTTCAAGTAAATGACTTCTTGACCAAGGATATAGGAGTATGCAAGAAAAAATCTATGAAGTTATGTTAGTCAAACATCAAAAATGAATTCTCAAGACTCTTTCAAACTATCCAATCAATCATTCCTAAACCTATAATCCATTTATACAAGGATGGATGATATATTAATAATAAAATTCTATGTTGGTTTTTGAAGAAGATAAAGTGAAGGTTTTATTTCCTAGTTTTGGGGGATCTTGTCTCCTCTCTCCTCTCTCTCATTATTTCTATATGTAAGCCAATTTTTGGAATTTGAACAATCCTTAACCTAATTTTTTTCATGGCCATTATTATAAAAACACTTGTATTTTCCTATTTTAATGAATAATACTGAATTCATACCTCCTCAAAGCTTATTTATGTGTATTTTCATGGTTGTTGATGAATGATAGTGATAACATAGATTTCCTTTCATTTTGTCCTTAATTCATTACCTATTTTCAGGTATTAGTTCATACTTATAGGATTCATTTTGTTATTTAATCATCTTATTTGTATGACAATTTTAAGATTTCTTTAGTATCTTTGAGAGACCTTTTAAACATGTGCATTAGATCATGTATCAAACCTGAGCCTCTATGTGAAACATTGATGTTTGGAGGCTTTATTTTTAGAAGTGTAATTAGTTTTATGTACTCATTCAACATTTTTAGTGTATAATACATATGTGGAGGTCACATTTTGGTGTATCACCTTAGTTATATAGGTTTTACTTTTAGTTTATCTTCTTTTATTTTCCCTTGCAAGTTGGTAGTGTAGAGTAGGGATCCTAACTGATGCATCAATGGGAGATAGCCATGACAATCTATAGATTAAATACATCTATTAGGACACCCATAGCCTAGTATTGTGTCTATGTTAATTTAGACTATGAAGGCCTTAAAATACCATCACAAAGGTACAAGTCTAGTAGTTAACAAGTCCTAAGAGTAGTCTTCCTCAATTAAATCAAATTTTTTAATATCCTATAAAAATGTCATATGTAGTTGGTAGCACTATACCTCCCATGGAATACATCATGACAATAATATCACTATTAAAATATCTCAAGTAGTATGAGAAGTCAATATTTGATGTAGTATTCACCAAGGGTGGGATTCTATCCTAAGTATTTTAGAATCTAAAGTTGAAATACACCATGTATTCATGAGGATCCTCTTGATGGTAGTAAGTTTTTCCATGAGAGATAAATGGTCACTCTTGACTTCAAACTATTGACAAAGTCTCTCTCTCCTAACTCATCCTTATTTTATATTGTACTAGGTTGCATACTTCTATACCATTGAAGATCTCTTCATTTCAAGGATGTAACAAGAAGTCTCATAGCCACATTATCCTAAATGATGTTGTGGACTACACATATGTTGACAATGTCATGTATATTCTCTATGGGCGTGGTAATATCCTCACTAGTGAAAAAATTGAATGATGTTTAGAGATACAATTGGGATATCATGATATTATTAAAGGGACAAAGGAATACCTCCATTAAAGGCAAAAAAAACTAGTTCCTTTGGGATACCATATGAATAAGATGATTCAATCCCTATCTTGGTCTTATAAATATACCAAAATGGGGTATAAATGGATTTCTTGGAGAAGATTTTATAAAACACTTTTATCCTCTTTCAGGAGACTATGATAGTGTAGTTTTTATTTTTATAGTAATAAATGACAATTCAATAAATTTAAAACTAGTAACTCTTATAGAAGACTTTGTTTCTTTTGGCATGAAAGTATAGAGTTGCTTTGAAACTATAAAATGATGGAGTCATTAGGTGACTTTGAATTGTCTTCAATATTTTAGCCTACTAAGGATCAACACCAAGTCTTTAGCTAAATTATTCAATCTTATGGACCTTGGTCTGAACAAGCATGCTATAAATTATTGTCACTTAAATATTTCACCCTTTCATTTGATTATTAATCTAGTGGAAATAATGGGATCATCCCTAAGGTTGGGACCTTAGATCCTTGGGATGAACCTTTAAATAAGGATGGATTCCTTCTTAAACTATATGAACTTGATTTAAGATTATCTATAGGCCTAAATCTATACTAAAGAAACTTATCTATAGCTAATACAATGTGCTTTTGGTGTGTAAACAAGAAGAAATTAAATCAAGACTAAAATAAGGGATGTACCAATAGTATACATCTCTCCTCCACTTGCTTAGAACATCACAAGAGAACCTATAGAGATTGAAAATTATCATACACAAACTTCAAATTCAACCTCTCTCACATAAGTGTTTTGTAGAGAGGCATGAAACCTAATATAGAAGTAGGAGGGTGATCATATACCTTTAAAACATCTATAATTGTGACTTTACACAACTAATTCATGACTAAGTAAAGTAGTTCATAGTATAAAACCTATAAAATATGGTGTTATTACATAGAGCTAAGTGGAATTTGGTCAACATTCAAGAGAAAACAAGTTTATACACAAATAGATCAACAAATTCATGAAATACACACAAGATACAAGTATTTGAAGAAGGAAAATTTAGTATTTTATTGATTCCAAGGCATTAATCCAACATTACAAATATCTAAAATAACAAAGTCTTGTCATAACCAATATGAGGGATCATATACAAGGCAATTTCAGCCCTATATATAATAAAATGAGATGAGAGAGGATAAAAAATCACTACAAGACCCCATAAATGTTTTAATTACACCATGATATACTCAATATCATAAATTAGACAAGGAAATAGAGGCACTAATCCTACAACAATGCATTATACCTCTTCATGAAGATATCCCATGGAATATGGGTGTAGTAGTGGAGGTGATGACCCTATTTTTTCTCTCTTTGACCTTTAGAAGTCCTTTGCATGCATGGTTTCATCAACTAATCTTCAATTTTATTATATGTTTGGAAAGCATGGTTCTCCTACCTTAATCGAGCATTAACTCACCCATTTACTCATACATTAATGTTGGATCTTTTTTAATGGTTTAATTGGAATTGGAATGCCAATTTAGAGACTTGAGTTAACTTGAGCTGATTCCCATTCCATGTATGGAGTTACATATCTCTAGGGGAAATTTTCAATTCATCCATATTGATGACAATCATAGTAGATTATACAATGATTCAACTCATGAAACCATGTAGAAAAGGATCTAAACATATAAAGATGGATATTTCAAATAGTCTCAATATATTATTTCACTCTATGATAATTATTCTGAATTAAATCATATAATACATATTAAAAACATATAGGAATATTATTCCTATAACTTCTCCCCTATTTTCTCTCACCCAAATACTGTTAATAATAAAACCACTAAATATCATATATTGTTATAACTATTACCAATATATCAATAATATAATATTCTATCATAATACAAACTTACCATATTAACCATATGGTTATAAACACCCTGTAAGTATTATTTACCTCTCAGTAAATATCAACTAGTTACTACTTACCTTTCGGTAAATACCAAAACTATCATGATGTAAAAGTTATTCCTAACATTCCCCCATATATTTTTTACATGGTACAATATATCTCATTTTATGATTGTAGCATGCTCTAGCTTTATGTGCTCATGATATTCTCCACATACATGTGCCATCACACATTTATTCCTTCATACTCATTTTCAGTTGGTTTTAATAGGTTTGCCAATAACCTTACAAAATGGTTTTCACAGATTCACCAATAACCTTACATAATAGTTTTCTTAGGTTCACCACTAACCTTATAGAATGGTTTCCTTAGGTTAACTATTAACCTTATAGAATGGTTTTCTTAGGTTCACCACTAACCTTATAGAATGGTTTTCATAGGTTTAATACTAACCTTTCATCATGATTGTTACACTAATTTTTAGATCAACATTCTCCAATGTAAATATACAAAAGGGATTTCATGGTAATATCACTCACAAGTGAATAGGTATAACTATTCTTATTTTTCACACATGTTGAAAAACAAATGTAACTACCACACTGAAAAATATAAAATCTACACAACTAAAAATAACACACCATAAAATGTCACCACATCATTGGCACAACCCTATCATTGGAAACTAACAAGAGTTCAATGAAAGACCTCTTTCCTTCATGTATCCTCCATCCTATAGTATGTAAATCTTCTCACTCAGCACATGTGTTGAAGAAGCTCAGATTTAATTTTTTTAAAGGGAAATCCCGCCACAATGTAAATGTCACATATAAGTGAAAATGTGTCCATGGAATAAATATTTTTATATTTTACAATTTTTACTCTTTTGAAACAAAAATTGACTCTAAAATTATGACTCAAATATACCAAAAATCTATTTAGATAAAATGTTGAAAGTGATATTTTACAGACATATACTAAGGACACTGTAATTTTTATCGAATTGACAAAATGAGTAAACTCATAATAAAATTTTAATACCTAATGGAAACAATCCATATTGACTAGACACAATTTGGATATTTTTAGAAATTTTACAATAATATTGGCTCCCTATGATAATTAATAAATTATTGAAAAGGATCATCAATAAAAACCATTAAATGACAAAATTGATTATTAAAAATATGGATTTACTAGACACTACATCATATACCAATATGATAAAAATACTAATTTAATATAACAATCTTAACCTTATGATGTCATTGAACAAGTTTCTAAAGAAAACTAATAACTTTAACTTATACGACACTTTTTAAGGGATGACAATCAACACTTATACTATGGGAGGATCTGTTGAGTCGACCAATGCAAGTCTTTTGAATCAGTTTATCTACTATCAATGCTAATTATAGTGATTTTCACCACACTTGTATAAAACTAATTATGTCAATACCATAAATAAATACCAATGTGTAAAACTTGATGAATTTCACATCACCATGATGAATGTCAATGTGTGACTCCTGACAAATTTCACATCACCATTCTTCTACTAAGCCAATTTAGAAATCCTCCAGAGAATAAAAGACACACAAAATATTTTATTGAGTGTACTAATCTAAAACTAAAACTGAGTTTAATAATGTCATATGATAGTTTAATCCTGAAACCTATGCATAATTTAACATGCAACATAAATCGATCTTATTTGAACAACTATCTTTAGGATATCACAATGCTAAAGGCTCAGTGATATAGATAATTCTATATACTAATGCTAGTCAATGATAATGCTAGTCAATGATATAGATATCACTCTTATTTAACATGTCATAAGATGATAGTTCTAGTTGATGATACATATACTTCCATGATCCAATAATCTATACTAATAAATTTCCCAAATCATATATGCCTAAATATATGCTAAACTAATACCTGATATTACACCCTTGATGATTACAAAACCACATTTATAGGGGAAGCAATGCATTACATCATTTTTTCCCCTAAAACATCTCAATATCTCATTCTACTCTGATACCAATGATGACAATTGGAGCAAATTATGTAATGAATCAACTCATGCAAATTATACATCAAAGGAGTTGAATATACAGGGATAGATATTTAAAATAGTTTTAATATATTATTTCAATCTATGATAATTATTATGAATTAAATCATATGAAACATATTATAAATATATAGGAGTATTATTCCTATAAATTATCCCCTATTTTATCTCACCCAAATCCTATTAATAAGCAAACCACTAAATATGATATATAGTTATAACTATTAATAATATATCAATAATATAATATTCTATCATAATAAAAACTTACCATATTAACCATATGGTTATAACCACCCTGTAACTATAATTTACCTCTCAATAAATATCAACTAGTTACTATTTACCTTTTGATAAATATCAAAACTATTATGGTGTAAAATCTATTCCTAACACATACATCATTCATGTTCTTCATAACCATTAACTCCATTTATAGAAGCACTAGGAAAGTTTTAGAAGCATGACCTAACTTAAATTCATATTGGAATCCATGTGAGGCTATCTAGGAGAGGTGGATAATTTGATGCATCATCATATTTACCCATACAAGCTCTTGGAGAAGCGAAGAAACCTATAGTTTTGTATTTTTAAGTCTCTATATTGTCTTATATTTCACTTTAAAAACATGTGATCAGATCTATAAAACCCAAAAATACCCATAGATCTTGTTTGAGGTCTATGAGATAGGTATTGAGGTCATAAAACTTCCATTTATTCAACTTATACACCTCATAGTAAGTTAAAAGTCTAGACAATCTTCAAACATGACTTGTAGGCTTATAAATATGCTTGATGAATTAAAGATCTCACCCATTCTTATTTAATACCATGGATATCATATTCAAGACTTGAAACTTATTTTTAATAGTTTAAACATCCATGAATATCCTCTTTAATGTTTGTAGACCTACAAATTTCTTGTGTTTGAAATCTTGGTTCTTTAGACCTGTAAACATGTTTGTTTGGATGATCCTCGCAAGGAACCTAATGAACTCTTGGTTTAGAAACAAAAAGTGTTTTTTAAGGTTCTTGGATAAAAATATCATGTATTTATAACCATGTATACTCTTCTTTAAAAATAGTTGAGTGGCTTAAGACCATGAATCTCTCAAAGGAAGAACAACTTGTAACCTACTTGAGTGAGCTAATTAGGCCTATAATCATTCTTGATTAAAAATATAAATTAGAAAAGGATTATTTAGGCCATTAAATTATTTATAAAACCTATATAATATTTTATCAAATCATTATAATGATCAATTCTTTCAACCAACCTCTACCATGCAAAAAAACACAAAACATGGGTTTTCTATGCCTAAAACTAGATTTACAAACTGAGTTTTAAGCATAAATTTATTTAAAAATCCTATATCACTTTGAAAAAAACTTTTAAAACTTTTATAACATGATCATACACATTCATACCAATTTTCATCAATTTTGTATGGTTAGTTTTTTCTAAGTTTTTTGTCCTCTAAACCCTAACAATCCTACAAGTAGGTTGATAGCATTCAATAAATCATAATTTAAGTTTTAGAACATTTTTTTGAGTCATTAAAATTTTAAAATTTCTTCCCAATCATCCTTATCCCTTATCATTCATTTTATCACCTTATTCAAGCTCAAAACATGGAGAAAAAAGCTTTTCTTGGTTGTTTTTAATGTTTTTCTTGATTGTTACTATTAATGGACTTGTAGGTATGATTGTGAGATAAACAATAAATTTATCTAAGATAAAATCCTTAAAAACACCTTGGAAATATTTTTAAACTCTTATGATCACCTCACTCTAGCCTTTGGTATGCTTGAAACTCCTTGAAACTCTTTTTGCTGACTTGTGAAACTTGAATATGAGAGTCTTGAAGGCTTAATGAAGCATTCACTTTGATCATTTCACCATGAAAAACCTATAATAATTACCAAAGACATGTTAATGTATATCATACTCTCAACATTCATTATTTATTCCTTAACAAGCCTCATAATATCAAAAGAGTGATTTTACAAGGTTTAGGGTTTAACCAGGGTTTTAGAGATGTTTGGCATGTTCTTAACAGAATAAAGCGATTATTTATTTCTCCCTTGATCTAAAAAACATTTATGGATGAATTTTTACCCTCTAAACATTATCCAAGCCTTTTATGGACCCATGCAACTATAGGATGGAGATAACTCATGATTATTTCTACAAGAAACCCTTACAGCTTCATGAACTTAGGTTTGCATATATGGATAATAAATACACATGATTTTTTGGTTCTTGGTGCATATAGAAACCATGAAAATGTGTATTATAAATTTTATAAACTCCCCAAATGTCATAAAAACACCATTTAATAATATAACAAGGAACCACATGGTTTATCTTAAGAGAAACCCTAAAAAAAATGGTTCTTAGCTGAGAATGTGTTATAATCTTGTGTTTATGGCCTATTGATTTGTTTGGATACCTATTTTTTATGATTTTAACCTAAAACTTAGGTGGATTATTTTTAATACCATCCTTATAACTTTAAAATCTGATTAAAAATAACAAACCCCTGACATCCTCTCTTTGATGTTCTACATGAAGGTTATTTAGATCATGCTAGTAATGGAATACGTCAATACCACCATGGGAAATGTTTTGAGATAAATTTGTAGGTTTTTAGGACTGATGTTTTGATATTATAATATTGAAAACAATTATCATATAATTAAACCCTATAATTAGGTTTTTCTTATGACTAAAACCTACAAGTTATTGAGAGTGTAACCTAGTGATTTGAAGTTCAAGGCCTTGAAGGAGCCTTGAGATCATGATGGAATTTTTTTGTGTGTGATTTGATCTCATAAATATATTAATCATACCTTTAAACTATGAATCCATTTTTTTTCTTCATTACCACCTTATTAATCTTATAAATATGATTGCAACCTCATGTTTAAGAAGCTCCAAACATATATCTCACATCCTCTTTATGCTTGAAACCTACAAAAATAGTCTTTAGTCATATGGAAACATTGCATGAATCCTATAAACCTAAAAAAAATGAGTTTATAAAATTTAATACTAATTTTTAAAAAGTATTAAAGGTAGGTAACAACCTAGTTATGGTCTGAATGCACTCCTCCTAGGTTGGAGAATGGAAAAATTCCACTATGAAGAAGGATGGAGGTAAAATCATTAAGTCAAGTGCATTATTTGACAATTTGTATGGACATAAGAGCTTATAAGGATTTTTAAATTTTCAAAATGACTTTATAAGACCTTAATAATGTCTCACCCTCCCAAATTAACCTTAGTGAGTGACTTGAGGTCTTTCAACCCTTTTATGAACTCATAATCACCTTTTAGGTCATTGTGATGTATTTATGACCTTATGAATGCCCTTAAGACCCTTTTTGCTTCATTTCACACTAGAAAGCAATAAGAGATACCTCTCAAAGACTATCATGGTATTAAAAAAATATTTTAGACTCTTTTAATGAATATTTCCCTAAAAAATTAGTTCATGTTTCTAATCCTAAAATAGCTCTTCGTTAGGCCATCATGACCCTAGTACTGATCCATTAGGCCTTTTAAGGAGATTTTGCATTGGGAAGCAACTTGGATGCTTTTAGTTAGGAAATGAGACTTAATAAGATTGGAGACCTCATATAATACTCTTGATATATTCTTATATTGAAAAATCATGCAAATAGAACCTGTACAAGGAGAATACCAACCTATGACCTCAAAATGATTAATGAACCATCAATGAAGGAATAAGATACTTAGGAGAATCATATAATTCATTGGAATACATGTTTATATGCCAAAATAGTCATTTTAAAGGTACTTATAAATTCATACTCAACTATTGTTGGCAAATAATGATCTCCTAGTATGTGGAGTGTCAAGATACCAAGGCTAGCTAGAATAGTCAACACTTTCACTAAAATTATTTAGCAAAATTCTCATGCATGTAAAATTTGTCTCTTATGATGATGCCTTCATTATGGCCCAATCCCAATCATGATATTTAGATGTAATGAGTTATCAAAATATTATTGAAAAAATGCATGATTTTATTTTAGATGTTCATGTGGTTCATATGTTTTTTTCTTCTAATGAAACTACACTAGAACCTAAAGGTTACGTCCCTATTGTTAATACACCATTGGTAAACTCTCCATAGGTTGATCAAGAAATTAATACTATTCAAATAACTAATGACATCAAATAAATTGATATTATTCAAATAATGTAACATAGTCATAATTCTATAAAGCAACATAATACTACTCCCTCTATATCTAAACCTTTTAATTGTATTGGTGAACCCCATATAGTCTAACTTTTATCTCGAGAGTGAAACAACCAGGTATCATCAAGTATTGATATAGTTCCATTAGACTCATTATCTATAATATAATACATTTTCTAGTCTAATATAGTCAAAACTATTTTTTCTCTATTAATTATATCAAATAGATTGATACAAAGTGTCCTAGATCCTCTATACAAGACTATAACATCTATACTAATATCATATAGTCAAGTTATTCACTTTCTACTTCACCCCAAACATATTCACTTAGAAACAAAATCCATTATTATAAGATAAATTCATTTTGAATTTGACAATAAATGTAATCATATTGTGGATCTTGAAGTATATTTCAAATATTATGGACCTTTACCCATGCTTCCTAGTGATGAAGTTATCTTAGAACTACTCCATTCTAGAGAGTCTCAACTTCCTTTCGAACATCACAAAATTGGAATTTTTTAGAAAATGGCTCCTTGATTCACCACATTCATTACTATCATTGACATGAAAACACAACCTATTTTCAATATTAATCCATCTCTATACCATTTCCAAGGTGGAAATTACATGCTTTTTGAGCAAACCTTTGCAATTAACTATAATAAAATTACCTCTCCTAAACTAATTCTTGTCTCTAATGAACATATTCTTGAACATGAAGATAATTTAAGATTTTTTTTGAATGATATAAAGAATACTTTGTTTTTTAATACAAAAACATGTCAAACATTGACCCTATCATAGTCATCAATAACATCATCACATATTTAGATGCAAATCATGTGCACCAAAAGTAACATAAATTTCCGCTTGAGATTGCCACCTTAAATCATAAATAAATTATCAATATATTACTTGCTAAGTTTATAAATCCTATATATTACTTTGAATGGGTATTTAACATTATTCCCATTCATAATAAAGTCATTATGTCCATTCACATATGTGTTGAATTTCATAATCTCAACTTAACAGTTTCTAAAGATACATTCCCTTTATCATCTATTAATACCATTATTGATTCTACAGTCGATTATGATATGATCTCCATTATGGAAAATTTATAGGGATATAATCATATTCATATTTATCTATAATATCAACATAAAAAGACATTTACTACCAAATGGGGAACACAATGACATGTTAAAATTCCCTTTGGACTTAAAAATGCCAAAATAACTTATCAATGTGTGATGGCCCATATATTTCATGATCTCATCAATAAAATAGTTGAAACCTATATAGATGACCTTAATTCCAAATCAAAGCATTTTGAAAACCATCTTCATGACATTCATATCCTATTCTATTATCGCTTCAAATTTTTTTTGATTAAATATTTACAAGTGTATTTTGGGTGTCACCTATGGAAAAATCATAGTATTATTAATTTATTTTTGAGGGATTGTTATAATTTCTAAAAAAATAAATGTTATTGTCAACATTTATATTCTTTTATCTATTCCTAACATTTTATAGTATATTGGGAAACATCTGACAATCTGAAGATTCATCCCTAAAATGGATTACAACATATATTTGGTAAAATACCTCCTTAAAAAAGGAATTTATCTCAAATGGAATAATGCATGTCAAAAATATTTAGAAAACATGAAGTAATCATTAATTGATCATATTACTCTTTGACCAACTTCTAGTGATCTCTTTCTAATCTTGTATACATCATCTACCCCATATTAGTTGGGTAAACTATTGGACAAAATGACAAATCAAGCACAATGTATGATATTTAATATATCTATCATGCCTTTATAGATTACAAAAATTTTTATGTGAAAGTTAATGTGAATGTATTGAAATATACTTCACATTCAAAAATCTTTAGCACTACATGATTTATCAAACTATGTCATTGTCTATTTTGATTCCCTCCATCACTTCTCCAAATATTTCCTACCTAGAGATATAATTGGAAGATGAATAATCATATTAATTTAATTCAAATTAGGAATTTTTACTCAAAAATTACTTGAAGGCCAATTTATTTTTGATAATCTTTATACTGCTCATGTCCAAACTATGAGTCACCTTCAATAATCTGATCTTGATAATGAGATATTTTTCATTGAATATCTTAATGAAGTTGTTTCTCTTAAAGAATAATTACATAATTTCATGTATGATATCGAGGAACATACCATTGAAAATACCAAAATATTAATCTCCAAATGTAAATCCAAAGTCATCATAGAATAATCACCTGAGTTTAGAATTTATTTTCACAAAGAAGCTTAAAAACTTAGATTCGATGGAGACAAATGCCTTTAAGGATCTAGGGTTGATTGTGTCTTAGTTTACCCTTATGGAAAAATAATTCATATAACTTTTTTATTAAACTTTTAAGTAACTAATAACATAGATGAATATGAATCTCCCATCTTTGTGATGTAAGAGGCCATATATTTTGACATCCCATACTTACATGCCTTAGGATATTCATAAAACATATGTAATAAAGTTAGTGGTTAATATTAATTCAAAATTAATAATCTAATTGAATATCATCAGTTGTCTCTACTCTTTATAAATAGTTCACATCTTTTACCATCGAAGCAATCCCATGAGAAAAAAATCCTATAGTTTATTCTCTTACTTCATGAACCTCTCTTTTCCACCCTCATAAAGAATTAAATGAATCATATTTACACATTAATATGATTAAATATCCATTAAGTATATATTACAAGGATGATTCTCTCATTTTTTTAACCCTAAATTTAGATATATGTAGGTATCTAGGGTTAAGGGTATTATATCAACTTTTACAAAAGGGTGGTGAACTAACTGTTAACATTTTTGGACTTACAAGCCAAATGAAAACCCTTATCATTATAAAATATTGATGGTATTTGTTTTATATTTATTTTTATTCCTAATATTTCCATTTTTTAAGGAAAAAATGGCTTACATAAGCTAAAGAAACCAGACCATCATTTAGACATCTTATAGGGATAATTTAGCAAAATGATGACATGCACGGGAATGCCAAATTTAAGAATCATAAAGTAACCATTTTGATTCAAATATTCATAAGTCTAAGCATTTTTTTGACAAGTGGTAAGATCTAAAGATCTTAGGTATAATATCTATAGTGTACATAAAGTTAATATGTCAAAAAGAGCCTAAAATAAGATCAATAGTCTACGTTCAATCCCATCAAAGATCCAATGACAAGTGGTAAATTGATAGGGCCAGTGGGTATAGGAAAATATAATGAAATGAATTTGATTGTGAATCTAAGATATAATGGTGAAATCTAGTTCAATAATATAGAGGATCTCAAGATTAAATGTAATGGTTTCAAGTGGCATGATCATAGTGACCAAGCAGATTAATAGTACACATTTGATCAAGTAGAAGGAGATTGATGGCACACATTCAATCAAACTAGGAAGATCAATAGTGTGTATGATGTCAAAAGTTAAGGAACTCAGATCAAATTCAATTCTTCCACATGGCATAAACATGTTAAATCATGGGGCTAGTAGCAAGATCCTGAAGATGAAGGAAGAACTACTAGGTGGCACATTTTAAGGAGCCAAAATTAAGATCAATGGTCTAACATTAATATTTAAAGCCAAAGACTCAAATGGAAATAAAATATATTCAAGGTTAGATCCAAGTTATGTTTCAAAGGGCTAAGGTTTCCATTAAATCTCAATTTTGACAAGTTGATTGGTTTTCATCTACATGAAGACCTATGCTCAGACATTGAGGTAGGGGTAGATGTGTGATTATAGACGAGTGTTTTATCTTTCAACATGGTTATAAATTCAACAAGAAAATAAAAATCACTCAAGATAGGTATATTCATGGTTTTTTCAAGTCCATAAATATGAGGACTTTGTCCTTACAATGAAGGGCATTAATGCAGGGAGAAGTGGGAGAAGGAATGGTGTGACTATTGTAACTATTTTATGAGGTGGCTTTGGTGAACTAATTTTTTTAAGGAGCATAAATTCAGAAAGAAAATAGATTAAAATGATTTATATGGTGGTTGTAACTACTGATCTAAGTGGAATTGAGCTCATTAATGACCCCTTTAGTTCTAAAATTTCTCTCCCTAGATTTTCTTTCTTCTTACAAATGTAAGATTTGAGCTCTTGATTTTTATCCCTCGACTAGGTATAACAAACCTATGCTATAATCATTTTGTAACTATTTTGAATAAATATAATATTATTTCACATTCTATTTAATTCTAAGTGTAATTTATTAGAGTTTGATTTATAGAATGTATGTTGTCTATTCATCATCTATATATCCTTCATGTACCTTGCTTTAAGACTATTAGTTTCTTGCAAGTTATGTGAAGTGTTAGCTATTAAGGTTAATCTTGAAGCATCATAAGTCCTTAGTGTCTTATATAGGTCTATATCTTTCTATAATTCAAGCTTTAGGTCTCTTTTCAACCTTCAAACAAAATACTCATGTTCAGAGCCTTGTCATAAAATTTGATCAATCCTTATCCCCATTGAATTCATTAGTATTCATGAGAGTGTCCAAATTGAAAGTGGATCATTTAATATTTGGTTCATCACCACACTTAAAGTATGTTTTAACTCATGTATTTTATCCCCTTTTAATTTTAATAGTTTAAGTTTTAGGAAAAGAGATTCAAATTATCATATTTGAGGAGCTAGTCTCATTAAAAATCCTAGAGGTCTAACCTAAAATTAGGTAACCCATAGCCTAGGGTCATTCCCATGTTGGAATAGGTTTGATTAGAGGAGTTGAACACTCCCCTTATTATCTAGGGTATAACCTAAGTCACCAATAATTGTAACATGCCTAGTAGGATCCCAATCAAGGCATTTAGACATCAACTTGGGATAGATTGAAGTGTGCAAGGAAATTTAAAAGTCTTGGAGTAGTGAATATAAAATTGGAGGACAAATTCATGCACCAAATATAAACCCAGCCTAATTCAAAGAGTAAGCAATTTTAGCTCATTAAATTTCCCTTAGATATTTTAATAAGGAAGAGGGTACCTATTTTAAACCACAACCTAGCACCCCCTAATTCTCCCACATCTCTTAAATATACAAATTATACTCATACTCAATCCATTAAAATTCCACCAAAGTAAATATAGATGGCAAGGCCTAGATTGCAAGATTTTGTACCCTTCAATGGTGGAAGCCATATTAACCTTTAGCAACATGATGATACTCTTACTACTTATTTGAAGAGTCTACCATACTTTATAGGAGAAAAATCTACCACTCCTGTAGAGAATATAGATGACATTACAAACATTTACTCAGTGGATAAAATTACACAATAAAATATAGACATGAGACTAATAACCACATATTTGAAAGGCAAAGCCTTACAATGGTATAAGGGTCTATCTCCTACCTCAATAAATACCTAAGATGAGTTTGGTGAGTGATTATGTAAGCATTTAGAGGATAAAAGTGACCATGTGTCACTTATTGAACAACTCACCTCAATCAAAAGGGCATCCCAAGGATCTATGGTTGATTTCAACAATAGATTCCAAAAAACTTAGGATAGGATCCCTGTCATTATTAATCCCACACCCAATTATGTTTTTCTTTACTATTTAAGAGCATTGAATTTAGACATTATAGTCATGATCCAATCTATGGGTGGGACAACTCTACCAGAGGCTTATGAGATATTTATTAGGGCATAAAACTATTTGATACAAGCAAGGAAACTCATGCTAAGACCTCTCATGCCACTTTTTCTTGAGCTTTAGCTAACCCCACCTATCATTTCCCTATTTCCCACTCCAAATAATCAAGCTCAACATAATGATAGTTAAATGGATAAATTTTCAAAGATTAAGAGCTTGTTGAAGGCAAAAAAAAACTAGATAGTGGTTATAGAGAGACAACAACAAACTTCATATAAGCCATATCAAGGTCCCTTCCAAGCCAAATACCTTGATCAATCCTACAATAGACCTCCTTATCCATAAAATTAATAATGCCAAGGCCAAATTAATCAAGGTATATCTCATAATAGCTACAATCCCATAGCTACAAGTAGCTCAAGAGCCTTGGTCCCCACATAAAACAACCTTGAACAAGAAGGTGAATGGCAATCAAGAGAGAAGTATAATGAGATGGTAATGTATATAAGTGGAGAAATGTATCAAGATCTTAGTTGGAAACATGCTCTTTCATTTTAATTCCATGACATAATGCCTCCTACACCACAAGGCCCTTCAATGAATTAGGATAACATGCCTACCATGAAATTATTAGAAGCTCAAATTCAACATCAAGGGAATATGGATAAGGCACCAGATAACACCATGTGCATAAAATTTCAAGAATGGGATCATATGTTTGGTCATGTAGTAGTAAACATGGGGTAGACTACATAAAGGGAAGATGAATCAGTTATAACCCAAATAAGGGATAAAAAGAGGATGTTGGATGATAATTTGGGGTAGCCTAAGGCTTCTTCAACACCTACACAAGTTAGTCAATGATCCAAAACTTGGAAGTTCTAGTTGATGAATATTTCAATAGCACAAAAATAAAACAATAACAATGGATTCTCTAAGAAGAGATGTCGTATTACTTAATAATCATAATACAAATATAGGCTTATCTCTGAGAAGAGATGTCTTGTTGAATCAAAAATTTGTAGATACAAAATAAATGCTTATCTTTGAGAAGAGATGTCTACCTTCCCCTTTCAGGTTACAATGCATTTATACATATTTTTGAAAACAACCTTAGGAGATTGCATGGCTCAAGGAATTAATAGGTGATGATTTAACATCCCAATATTAAAACCATAAAACACTTGCATTAAAACAATACAATGCTCAAGGACATACATCCCAACATTAAAAAAATACAACACTCGAGGACATAATCGCTCGAGGATAAAACTATCACCGACAATACAAAATGAAAACAATACAAACTTTGAGGAATTACTGTCACTGAATGGTCACCTTGAATTGTTACCCAGATCATTCCTCCTTCCTTGAAAAGTAATGGTTCCCATTACATCACTGTTCCCCATCAGGTGTGGTAGTTGTGTCTTGATTTGATTCTTGATGCACACTTAGAAGGGACTATGGTTTATGGAACTGTGTGGGGCTCAATTGTTCACCATTTCTATCTGACCATCAGTCTATGGATGGAAGGCTATGAACTTCATCAGTGTGGTATCTATTTGCTTTTGTTTTTGTGTTATTAGGGCTATAACATTAGCCCTTTTGGATTCCTATGGCTTGACCACCATGAAAACAAATTTCTTGGCACTATGCAGAGAGACAGATGTGAAAGGTGGTACTTCTGGTACCCTATAGCGCTATGTTCCAAGAGTGAGAGTGATTCATCTAGTTCTTGATTTGTATATACCATGTCGATCATACATGAATGGCTGACCAGAGAGTACATCACAAACATCTAGATTGACCACATCACATAAGACCTCATCTTGGAAAGGTTGTATTGCATATGAGAGAAGACATTGGTGGGTGACACGAAGGTCTCTCCCTCAACTCAACCATCCAATACTATATGGTTTTGGGTGAGGCTTCATGGACAGATTTAGGCTTTTCACAACATTAGAAGAGATTAAATTCTTTTGACTTTTGCTATCAATAATGAAATGCAGAGGCTTACCTTTCACCCATAACTTAGAGTGAAACAACCTTTGCTTATCATCTAACATCTCGTCATGTGTCTGTGATGAAGCTATAATGACTTCAAGATTAGCATCTATAATTTCTTCTTCAACCTCTTCAACTGTAGGGTCTATATGAGGTAGAGTAGTAGATGTTGTGGATGGTGACTTAGAAAGTAGTGATTTGATAGCTTGACATTCTTCTTTGGAGTGAGTTCCAGATTTGTGATAACCACACCACTTCCTGGTCTTTCCTTCCTTTTGCTTCCAATTTTGGCCTTGTGTTTGACCTTCTTTATCACTTTTCCATTTTGAAGACTGATTCTTTATATCCATTCTTCCATACTTCTGCTTAATCTTTACTGTAAACTTGTATGCCTCACTGATGGTTTCCAAATTGAAGATATCCATTTCCCCCAGATGTACCATTGTAGTCCACCATTATATTTGAGAGTTTTATGTTTCTCACTTTCTTCAATGTCCAATCTTACAGACAAAGAATGAAAAGTGTCTATGTAATCTTGCACATATTGGTCCTTGCCTTGGTGAAGTTGTTGCCACTATATGTATAGATCATCATACGTGCTGATGGGATAGTATTCTTCTTTTATTGCTTTCGTAAAATCATCCCAGGTGGGTTCCACCCCAAGGCCAATGATATCCATACTAAACCTCTTTTTGTACACTTTCCACCAGTTTTTCATGGGAAATGATGATTTTAAAAGAGAAAAAGTGATCTTTTCTCCATCGGTGAACTTATTTATAGAGAAGTAGAATGACAGTTGATCCAACCAATTTTCCACTGCATCAACATTGATTTTTCCTTCAAATGTGGGAATATCAAAATTTCCCTGAACCTTGAAGGGTGTTGGGGCACTGAAAGGAAGCTCCCTTGATGAGGAGCCTAGATGTGTAGCCACAGAGCTAGAATTTCCCATTAGAAGTGTTTGAAGAATTTGAGCAAATTATTGGAGCATCTGTGCTTGTTGCCATTAGAGGGCTTCATTCACCATTTCCTTGAAAGGATTAGATGTCTCAGTGTCATCTATTATTTGAGGTCATTTGGGATGCACAGGTGGAGCATTTGGAAGCTCTGTCATTTCCCACCCAAGTTTCTTGTATCTTGACCTAATCCTCGAGAACATACACTCTCAAGACAAACTGCTCTGATACCACTGATCCAAAACTTAGAAGTTTTGGTTGATGAATATTTCAATAGCTTATAAATAACACAATAATAATGGATTTTCTAAGAAGAGACGTCATATTACTTAACAACCGCAATACAAATATAGGCTTATCTCTGAGAAGAGATGTCTTATTGAATAAAAAATTTATAGATACAAAACAAACACTTATCTCTGAGAAGAGATGTTTGCCTTCCCCTTTTGGGTTACAATGCATTTATACATATTTTTGAAAACAACCTCAGGAGATTGCATGGCTTGAGGAATTAATGGGTGATGATTTAACATCCCAGCATTAAAACCATACAATGCTCACATTAAAATAATACAATGCTTGAGGACATATGTCCTAGAATTAAAACAATACAATGCTCAAGGACATAATCGCTCAAGGATAAAAATGTCACCGACAGTACAAAATGAAAATAATACAAAATTTGAGAAATTACTGTCACCAAATGGTCACCTCGAATTGTTTCCCAAATCAGTCAACAACCTACCACTTTAAATATAACTACTAAATATCTTTAAACTCAAAAAATACCTCAACATTATGGATAGTCATAGAAGTCTCCTTTTATTCCTCATGTCACTCAAGTGCCAAGTGATACTTATACTTCCAAGGTGTATTTCAAAGGTACTATTCTTCCTTTCAATATTTTGGATCATATGAAAATTCTAATGTCACTAAATTTCTCATGTGAACAAGACAACTGATAAAGTGAACACTATTTTTACCAATAGTAGTTAGCCTAGTCAAATTCAAGTTTCTAGTCAAGGTCAATTTCATAATGTTTTTCATCCCCCTAAGGTTGTCAATCCCCCTTCATTTTATTTATTATTCATCATAGGGGACTGTTTAATACATAATTATATGATAAATTTAGGTACTTCAACCTTAGTTATGCCTAAAACCATAATAAATAAACATGAGCTTAGGTATGTACCTAAATCAAAGGGTGCTCCCCAATTGGATGGTTCCCCCACTAAAATAGTAGGTATCTTGAAATATCTTAAGATCACATTGGTAGCCTACCCAAATTATGTCATCATTCAGGATGTAATGGTTATAGACCTACCCCCATATTTTTCCCTATGCCTATTTAGGGACTTTACTATAAAAATTGGAGGTTATTTGTCTTATAACTGGTCATACATGGGTTTTAGGACCAGATATGGGACTAGGGTCACTATTAGGTCAGAACCTATCTCTAGATTCCACCTAGAGCCCTATATGCCTTACCTTGCAAATATCAATTATACCATATTTGAAGGGGATGAAAATGTTAGTGAAAAAGAGCCTCATGGTCATCTTGAAGGAATTTAAAACCTATACCTAGATGAATGGGTAGTTGACAATCATGGATTTGATCCCTATAGCAGTATTAAAGAAGCAAATTTAAGGGTGTATTATATCATGAAGAGTGTTGTTATACCTTTCTTAACTAACACCAATGAAGAGGAAGATGGTCTATGGACTTTATTCTTTTATTGTTCAAAATTAAAGAATGGTAGTATGTTTTGTACCTAGGGATATGATATATTAAAGTATATGGGTTGATGGAGATGTCGACATGTGTCACTCCACAAATTGCCCAAATCAAAGTTCTTGTTAGGTTGTGGAGCTAAAAGCTTCACTGATGCAGACATGGAGGAGGTTGCAGAGGAGTTGCAGAGTGTCACAGACACCGGTGTCAGTCAGGCCAATTGATGACGACAGGTAGGAGACAGGAAGCAACCGACGTCGGTCAGAGATCGGCCAGCATCGGTGACCCCTAGGTAGATAGGGACCAACGTCAGTCACCTGTGTGGTTCGGACTACGGATGTTATGGGTAGTTAGCTAACAAACCAAGTGTTTGCATGATGAGAGCCAATTTTAAACTGAGAGCTACAGATCTAATTAATGTAATTAGATGTCTAATTATTTTTTGGATGAGATCTATATAATAGACTCATGGTTGTATTGGAAACTAGTGCTAGGGAGTAAGAGAGCAAATAGCTCCTTCAGAGAGAGGTAGAGAAATGGTGCGTTCCTCCTAGTGCCACAGTACCAAGGTGGGTGCTAGATTGGAGAATTAGCAGGGTTCTTCAGGTATGTATGATCTTGGCCATTAGGTGAGCATGGCCTTTATAGGAGATCTACATGGTAAGTAAGATCGTTGATTTGTAGGTGTATGTGTGTGCAAGGTCAAGGTTCACAAGTGTGTAGAACCAGGTTAATTTGCAGGTGTGCAAGATCAGATAGGATAGCAACACAATAGGGAGCAGAATTAGGTAGGATCTACTTGGAGTACAAGAGTGTACTCAGATAGAGCAAAGAGGAAGGCAAGGGAGTTCCTTCCATAAGTATGGTCTGTTGAATTGTAGGTTGTTACAGGTTCATGGGAGATCTACTTGAAGTACCTTGAGTACTTGTGGAGTGCGTGGAGCACTTGTGGTGTGCGTGGAACACTATAGGTGAACACCAACTCTATGTTTGAGTTGGGTGTTGGGACCTAAGAGAGAGAGCTTTGAGGAGAGAAGTACTGTTCACTTGAGGTGTGGGAAGCCTCTGAAGAGGTGGTGGAGAAGAAGTGGCATCTTCTTTATTGTATTCTTTTCTTCAAGAGTTTTAATAAAAGTTGTGTATTGTCTCTCATATCATGTGTTATTCTAAATTCTAGTTACTTGTGATTCTGGTTAATTTCTGCATATTAAGTTGCTTGGTTTGGTAATCAATTGTGTGCTTTCAGTGTTTCATATTCCTGATAAGTGGTATCAGAGCCAAGGTTGTAGGGAGCAGGTTTTGTGTTTGGTTATAGGTCACTCTCAGGGGCTTCTAATTGAGTGGGAGTAGAGCAATGGTAGATGAAAGTAAGCTAAGAATGGAGGAGTTGAAAATCACAGATGGTCACTTACGGTCCCATGGAAAGAAAGAGCAGGTAAAATAATATTGTTGGTTTGTGGAAGATCAGCATGAAGAAACTAAAGAAGTAGATGTTGCAAGTTATGTGGCACAGGATGCTTTGGGAGGTTTCTTGGATAAAGTTGAATCTTGGATAATAGATTCGGTTGCCTCTTTCCATGAAGCCCCAGGTAGAGGAGCTGGTGAGCCTTGCCAAAGAATTAGCAAAGGGGAAGTGAAGCTGAAATTATAGGCGGCCAACACACAGGTGTTGATGAAGGTCATGCAGGTCCCAAGTTTGGAGATATGGCTAATTTCTTTAGAAAGATTGGGTGATGAGAGATGCACAAGAACTCTCATAGCGGATGCACTTAAATTAGCTAGTGGTAAGAAAACAAGTACTCTTTATCTACTTGTTTATATTACTGATTCTTCTTCTATTGTGAAGACGTGGCTTCGTAGGCTTGGTCACATGAGCAGGAAGGAGATGCATGTTCTTAAGTAGAAGATAGATATATTTGACAGGCTTAAGAACTAGAAAGCCTTGGTGTTCTTGGAGGAGATGGCGGATAGAAACTAGTGGATGGTGCTGGATACTTCTGAGCAGAGCAGTTTGGACATGGGTTTTGATTTAAAGGAGCTCACGGGTAAAAAGTCATCACTCACAGGCGAACATAAGTACCAGTGTCAGTCAGGAGGAACCGGCGTCGAACAGATAGGTGTCGATGCCGGTCATGTGCAGACCAAAGCCAGTGATGTCAGGCAGGGTAAGACCGACGTCAGTCAGGAGGACCGACGTCGGCAGTAGGTAAGACCGACGTTGATCAGGATGACTGACATCGGCAACAAGGACACCAAAATCGGTAGGGTCGGTAGTCAAGGACAGACGCATGAGAACTGATGTCGGTCAGATGCAGACTGTGGAGTGACCGAGGTCGGTCACTGTAACAGATTTTGGGTGGATAGCACGCTGTCAAGGAGTCTCAAACACCCATATAGAGGATTGAAGATGTAAGTAGGCCCTCAAATTCATTGTTCCTCTTCTTTATACTCGTTGCTGATTGTAGAGCAAGAAGGATCCAAGAAACACGTGGGAGCATGGCAGGGATATGATGCAAAACCAAATGGGTGTTTTGGTAGGGTTGCCAGCCGGTGTGAAAGCACAGAGATGAATGGATTCCTTAGTTGAATAATAGAGAGAATGGACACGTGAGATGGAAGACTAGGCATATGGTCTTGAGGGAGCTACAGGATAGTGGGACATGACTGACAGGTGGTACCAGGTGGATGACAAAGCAAGGCTTTAGTCAATGTCAGTATAACCATTGTGTTTGTCTTACCAGGTGGATGATGGTCACAACATTATCTTGTTGTTGTATGTGGAGGATGAACCTGGTACAGGTTCAGACATACAGGGTTTTACTGAGCTAAGGGTAAGGTTAGTTCAGTGGCATGTCATGAGGAGTTTGGAGCAGTAAAATTCTTTGACATGGGAGACATGGAGATCACAGGTAGATTTTGTCTCTAGTGGGAGCTGATGTGAATTAGGTGTTGGCGAGGTTCAGGATGCAGAGCCAGAGCACACTAAGGGCTGGATAGGTACAGTGTCCAAAATCACATGAGGTTTGGTATAGACCTGAGTATTCCCATGCAGTGGGAGCTGTCAGAGAGTTAGGAGCCAATTCGGGGAAGTGGGTTCTTAGGTATTTGAGAGGGACCAGCAATAGGGATTCATGCTATGTAGGGTCAGAACTTTACTACATGGGTTTGTAGGTTTGGATGTGGCAGGGTACTCGGATGATAGGAGGTACATCACAGGTTGTGTGGTGGGTTGTCTTCAGGATTGATCTTGAAGAAGGATACAAACCAAGAAATAGATTAGATGAGGTACAAGTAAAGGTACAGTGTAGTTGTTTATCTCTAAGTGGGAGATTTTTAGGTTGTGGAGCTAAAAGCTTCACTGATGCAGACATGGAGGAGGTTGCAGAGGAGTTGTGGAGTGTCACAGACATCGGCATCGGTTAGGCCAACCAACGATGGCAGGTAGGAGACAGGAAGCAACCAACGTCGGTCAGAGATCGACTGGCGTCAGTGACCCCTAGGCAGACAGGGACCGACATCGGTCACCTGTGTGGTTTAGACTACGGATGTTACGGGCAGTTCGCTAACGAACCAAGTGTTTGCATGATGAGAGCCAATTTTAGACTTAGAGCTGTGGATCTAATTATTGTAATTATATGTCTAATTATTGTTTGGATAAGATCTATATAATAGACTCATGGTTGTATTGGAAGCTAGTGCTAGGGAGTAAGAGAGCAAACAACTCCTTCAGAGAGAGGTAAAGCAATGGTGCGTTCCTCATAGTGCCACAGTACCAAGGTGGGTGCTGGATTGGAGAATCAGCAGGGTTCTTCAGGTATGTATGATCTTGGTCATCAGGTGAGCATGGCCTTTATAGGAGATCTGCATGGTAAGTAAGATCGTTGATTTACAGGTATATGTATGTGCAAGGTCAAGGTTCACAGGTGTGCAGAACCAGGTTGATTTGTAGGTGTGCAAGATCAGATAGGACAGCAACACAATAAGGAGCAGAATCAGGCAAGATCTACTTGGAGTATAGGTGTGTACTTAGATAGAGCAAAGAGGAAGGCAAGGGAGTTCCTTCCATAAGTATGGTCTATTGAATTTCAGGTTGTTGTAGGTTCATGGGAGATCTACTTGAAGTACCTTGAGTACTTGTGGAGTGCGTAGAGCACTTGTGGTGTGTGTGGAACACTGGAGGTGAACACCAACTCTGTGTTTGAGTTGGGTGTTGGGACCTAAGAGAGAGAGCTTTGAGGAGAGAAGTACTGTTCACTTGAGGTGTGGGAAGCCTCTAAAGAGGTGGTGGAGAAGAAGTGGCATCTTCTTTATTGTATTCTTTTCTTCAAGAGTTTTAATACAAGTTGTGTATTGTCTCTCATATCATGTGTTATTCTGAATTCTAGTTACTTGTGATTCTAGTTAATTTCCACATATTAAGTTGCTTGGTTTGGTAATCAATTGTGTGCTTTCAGTGTTTCATATTCCTGACAGTTCTGATACCACTTGTAATGATCTTAATATTCAATATATGCATAAATACCCTTAAGGTAGGAAAACACCATATAATACTCCTTTAGGAAAGAATAACTCCACAATGTCTCTTCGAGGGGACAACCTCCAATATCCTCTTACAATATAAGGCTCAATGCCTACTTGATATCTTTACCATGATATTCATCCCCTATATATATACATCTATCTAACCCATGGATGGGTAACCTCTTAGTCTAATGTAGGCCAACCATTACCCAATGTACTACTTCCATAAGTTACTCTATTGTCCTAATATATTGTACCCATATAACTAACTAAGGGGATGTGTGCCACATGTCAGCATCTCCATCAACCCATATACATTAATATATCATATCCCTAGGTACATAGCATATTAGAGCTAGAGTCATGTTGGTTTCACCCTTAGATCAGAAGTACTATTTAGCTATAAGATTTCAATTCAATTACACTTCAAACACAACTAAATATGAAGCCCTTCTATATGGTTTAAAAGAGGCAAGAAGAAGAGGTGTCAAACTTCTCGAAGTCAAGGGTGATAGTGAAATTGTTATAAAATAAGTAAGAGACATAATGCAGTCAAGAACCATAATTTTAAATATTACAAGCATCATGTATGGGATCTTATAGAAGACTTCTTGGCATTCATATACATTCCATACCAAGAAAGGAAAACTAACATGTAAATAGGATTGCAACCATTAGAGCTCAATATGAGATTGTGGAAGGAGTCAAAGGTAACTAGAGTCAAGACAAGATCAAGGTCATATGTAGGTTATCTATACCTAAAAATTAGGTGAGTTGGTAAGCGTTTGACAATTATGATCAAATTATATGTTTTCTAATATATGAGGAATAATTATACCATAAGAATCAAATCAAATTCCAAAATTAGTATGATGATCACATAGTGTAGCTAAGATATAGGAAGATACCTAAGGGGATTGTGACATTGGAAAAAATCTTTAATGAAGATGACCAAGTGAGAAGAGTTAAGGCATGTATCTCAACCAAGGAGGAACATTATGAGAGGATATAAATCTTGAAAGGTAAATTGTTGAAGTTAGGAAAGATTAACACAAAAAAATAGAGAAATACATTTATTAATTTAAATCAAGAATTATCTAATGTATTTGCATGTGAATACAAGGATTTGAAAGGATTTTATCCTAAACTTGTATAACATACCATTGAACTAGAGAGCAATGTAAAACTAGTCAAGTAAAAGTAAATGCCCATCAATCAAAAAGTGGAGGAGTTAATGAGAAAGGAGATATTTAAGTTGAATGAATAAAGGATAATATCCCCCATTAAACATTCCTCATGGGTGGCAAATCTTGTGTCAGTGAGGAAGAATAGTGGGGTAATATGGTTATGTGTTCACTTTAGGGACCTCAATAAAGTGTCCCTAAAAGACCATTACCCACTACCCTCAATTGATTAGATTGTTTAAAAGGTGATAGGTTCTTAGAGATTCACATTGCTTGATGGATATTCTAATTACAATCAAATTATGGTCAAGGAAGATGATAGGCATAAGACTACCTTCACCACAAACTGGGACACTTATGCATATATGAAAATGTCTTTTAGACTATCCAATGCTAGAGTAACTTTATAGAAGGTAATTGATGTTGCCTTTGAAGTTTTGATCAATGAAATGGTGCTAATATACCTATATGACATCAATATTTTATCAAAGGACCCAACTGATCACATTGCTCACTTGAAGTTAGTATTTGAAAGATGTAGAGAATTTGGTGTATCATTGAATCCTTAAAAAAGTATATTTGGTGTTCAAAAGTGTAGGTTATTTGGTCATGTAGTGTCCATGGATGGTCTTTCCATATACCCTAAAATAATTAAGTCTATTTTATCCTTACTCTTTCCCAAGCACAATAAGGGTCTATAGAATTTCTTAAGAAAGATTAATTTTATAAGAATGTTTATCCCAGGCTTTATAAAGCTAGTCAAGCCTCTTACTCACATGTTAAGAAAATGCAAGAAGTTTACATAGACTAGATAAGGTAATAGGAGTTTTGAGGCCATAAATTGGGCCATATCTCATGTCCCTACACTTGTTAATCCTTATTTCAATAAAAAATTCTAATTTTTTGCCTTCTCTACATTAGATGCAATTTCTACCATGTTGATGTAGTAGAATGAACAAGGTCTAGAATAGCTTATTACTTTCTTTAGTTAGGACTTTGAAGGGTATGATGAGAGGTATATATTTTTGGAGATTTTTTTTCTTCTATTAGCGAGAGTTTTTAATAATTTTAGGCACATGGTCTCCAATAGTAAGATCATACTCATGGTGGTAGACCTAAGTATTAAAGAGTTTATACTCAATAAAGACCTCAGTGAGAAAAGAGATGGATGGGTGAAAAAATGCATGGAGTATGACCTTGAGGTTAGAATAAAAAATATTGTAAGTGGAAGAGGGTTATGTGAACACCTTACAGTAGAGTTAAAACAAGGTAAATACCAAGTGTTGGTAGTCCATGATAGCTAATAAGTAGCTACAGACAACACACCTTTCAATTAGACACATGATATAATTAGATTTCATGAGTTAGGTCAATGCTATATGAGGTTAGATAAAGAAAAGATAAATCAATTTAGGTTGAAAATTATACCTTATATCTTGATATATGGAGTAATTTTCAAGAGATACATAGGATGCATGTTTTTTATGTTTGTGGAATCATGCCAAGTAGAGAAACTGCTTAAATAGTTCCATGATGGTCTAGCTAGTGGGAACTTTAATTCGAAGACCAAAGCTTATAAGATCATTAAATTTGGGTAATTTTGGCCAAAAATGTTTGGATATGAACTCTTAGGTAAGGAAATTCCCAAAATGTGCAATGTTTGTTGGCAAGTATAAACTAGCTACCCTTCCCTTACATCCCATACAAGTAGAATAACCCTTGATATAGTAGGGCTTAGATTTCATAGGGATGATACATCCACATTAAATTAAAGGACATAAATGAATCATTATAACTATAGATTACTTTAAAATATGAGTTGAAGTAGAACCCTCAAGGAATCTATTGAAGATTCTATTTTGGACTTTTATGATAGCCTTGTGACCAAATTTGGTGTGCCTTCTACAATCATTTATCATAATGCATTGGCCTTTAGTAGAAAAAAGGTATGTGAGTGGGTTATTTTACATATTTTTATCTCAAGGCATACTTTAACTATTACCCATATGGTAATGGACTAGAAGAGTCCATAGATAAGAACTTATTAAGGAGTATCAAGCAAACTATAGAGGATAGTCAGAGGGAGTGACATATTAATTTGAGGACTGCCCTATGGGAAGATATAGTGATACCCAAGAAATATAATAGAAACTCCCCATAACTTATTTTATATGGGAAATAATCCAAGATTCTTATTTCTCTTGAATTAACTACATTATATCTTGCACACCAACTTGAGCTCTTTGAGGATGATGCTATGCAGATAAGATTGAATAAACTGAGACAGATGGAGGAGACAAGGGACACTGATATGAACATCATATGGTCTATTCAACACAAAGTTAAGAGGTAATTTGATAATATATCTTCCTTGAATATATTACAAGGTGATATAGTCCTCAAATGGGATGAGGACTATGAAAAACTAGGAAAGCACTCCAAGTTTGATAGTCTTTGGAGTGGGCCCTATGTCATCACAGGTTGTAAAGAAAGCATTCCTTTTGATCTTTCTAATTTTAATGGAGAGAGACTTCCCATCCCTATCAATGGGAGTTATCTTAAATTATACTACTAGTTTTATCTCATAATCCTTTTATATAGGTAGATAGGTTTGTCTTTACCTCTAAGTGCTCTTTCACATCGCTCTATATGTTGTTTTTATTTTATGCTATTTGGGTAGTTGTTAGGTGTGTTGTTTAGTGTTAGGTTTATTTTTATTTCATTTTTTGTGTATAGCTTATTCATTATATAAGACTCTGAGGTGTCAATATTACAATTCAGTCTAGAGGGTCATCATCTTGTGTTTCTTTGTTGAGTCACATTGTCATGAAAGTGTCTAGGTTCCATAACTAGTAGGCTAGTGTAATAATATAAATCAAAAAATTAGATGACTTAGGAATGGATAATAACACCCAACCTATAGGTCCTATTTCTTTCTCATTCAATCCTTCTCGAATAGAATTTCACTAATTCCTAGTCACCTGTAGCTTCCAAAACTTAGATTTTTAAGACCTAGGCAATACTCTTAGACCTAGATCCATCCCCCTAGATCTCACCCTCCTAGGAAAATAGTTCCCAACTTGGATAGAAGCACCAAAATTCAAGGGTGTTTTGTTTTTGGTGTTATTTTCCAAGTTCACTTTAGCCTCAAATAATTATATTTTCTTGATTCCTTATCTTTTCCTCTATCAGCCTAATACAAGCTCGTCTAACCCATGATCATCAATTTCCCTATAAAAGGCCATTAAATTTACATTTAGAAGGGTTGACACTAATTTAATAGGAAAGAAGTAAGGATACAAGAAAGTACACTCAATCACTTTTCCATATTATCTATATATAACCTTTCAAGACCAATTCAAGCTTATTGAAACACTCATACTAGTCTCTAGTAATCTAAATTACATTATAGTTTCACATCTAGTTGCATACATCACATAATTATACCAAAAATTTCAAATGGGAGAACTACATCAGCTTGATCCCTATTCAGAGTATTGGTATATAAGCAACATGTCCATGTTGGAAATATTGTCATTGATGTCAAAGGTATAGCATTGGTGATGGCCCCATAGCATTTATTTTCTAAAGGTATTTTTAATGTTCATATTTTGGCTAAAATGTGTTGATATTTGTTTAATATTAATGAACATATTTTTAGTTGAATAAAAGTCAAAAGAGGTCCCATGGAGAAGTCAAAGAGACATGGGGTAAAGACAAAAGAGGAATGAGATGCATTTTCCCATGAAGAGTCATCTTGAAGAATTTGAAAAGTCACTAAATAAATACAAAAGAGGGTATGTGCACATTTTTCCATGAGGAGTCACCATAAGGAATTTGAAAGGTCACCAAGATAAAGACAAAAGAGAAAAGGATGCATTTGATTATGAAGTGTCACCATGTGACTTTTCAAATACAAAAAGGGTCATCTCAAGTCTTGGCACCATTTTCCATGAGGATTGAAAAGTCACAAAGGGTTAATGCCAAAGGTCATTTGGAAATCTATAAATAAAGGCTTGAGAATCCATTTGTAATATGCAAGAGAGTGCATAATTTGTAATTGTGCTTTAATTTTGAAAAGAAGAGTGAATAAAAAGAGATAATGTAGAGTTCTATCATTTGTTGAGAAAATAATATTGAGAGATAGTTATTTTTTATACACAAGAGGGGTTGGTTCTCCTGTGGGTTGGTGATCACAAATATTTGAAAGGGGTTGGTGCTCACAAATAGTTGTTGTGTTGGTGATAGGAAAAGGGGTTGGTTCTCCTACAAGTTGGTGCTTGATTTTTTTTTAATTTGAGTTGGTGTTCATTCATTTACTCGAGATTGTTTTTTGTAGTTTTTCCCACATTGGGTTTCTACATAAAAATATGCTCTCTCTCTCTCTCCTCTCTCTCTCTCTCTCTCTCTCTCTCTCTCTCTTGAGATTGTTTTTTGTAGTTTTTTCCACTCTCTCTCTCTCTCTCTCTCTCTCTCTCTCTCTCTCTCTCTCTCTCTCTCTCTCTCTCTCTCTCTCTCGTGTAGTACATGTTATTGTTTTAATTTTATTGCATATCTTAAATGTATGGTTAAGTGGAGTTTGATTAAGAAAAATATTTATAAGGTACATGATATATTGATTCAACCCCCCTTTTAGTATATCCCATGCTTAAAAATTGGTATCAGAGTAGGTTCCTTTAGAAAGAGTTTTATAGCTTAAAGGTAGATTAGGAAAGCACAATGGTTGGATCACATGAAGGTTTTTATATAAATAAGGCACCTTTGTTTGATGGGACAAATTATGATTTTTAGACAATAAGGATGAGGACTTATTTTATGTCTATTGGAATCAAAATTTGGCAAGTATTTATGGAGGAATATGAAGAGCCACAAACACTTGTGACTGCTTCGACAAAAAAGAAGGAAAGTGAAAATTATGATAAAACTTTAAATGGTATTTTATGTGAATTAAAGTTTTTTATAGTTATGGAATTAAAATATTTTCATGATAATTAGGTAAATCTTGAAAATATTTACAAAGGTGATAGAAAGGTTTATCAAGCTAAGCTCCAACAGAAGACAGTTTGAGAGTTTGAAAATGGAAGAGAAAGAAAATATAGCAAGTTATCTTTTATGGGTTGATCATATAGTTAATCATATTCAAGGTCTTGGAAAAAATTTAGAGAATTAGTAGTGGCATAAAAGCTTTTGAGATCTCTACCAATAATATATGATGTAAAGGTTTTGGTAATCAAGGAGATGAAATATCTAGCTAAGCTAAAGATGGATGAACTACATGGTATTTTTATGGCATATGAGATGTGAACTAAACAAGAAAACTCCTCAAAGAGGGAAGCTTATTTAAAGACATCAAATAAAGATAAAGATAAGATTAAAGAATCAAGTGACATATTTAACAATGATTAAGATTAAATAATAAATAATGGAGCTCTATTCATCCACAAGCCAAAAAAGGGCACACAAAAATATCAAGGAAAATTACCCTTTAAATTTTTAATTATGGAAAGATTAGACATTTTTTAGTTAAGTACTCATATAAGAGTAATGGTGATAATGAAGAAGGAAGGTCTACATACAATAATAATTTCAAAGGTAAATTCAAGAAGGGATTTGAGAAGAAGATTTTATACTCTAAAGATCCTAGTTCAGTCAAAGATAGTGGAATCAGTGATTCAGGTGAAGAAGAAATTCTATTCATAACCATACATGAATATGCCTCTGTAAGTAAAGGTAGATGATTAAGAAGAAAAACAAGATGAATTTGAAGTGAATATGGAAAAAGAACTCATTTTTACTTTAGAATAATTATAGGATCTTAAAAAGAAGAATCACATATTGAAGCACCAAATCAATAAAAATGAAAAGGAGTAAAAAAAAATGATTGAAGATCTACAAGCACACATTGAAGAAGCCAAAAATACTAAAGAAGATATAACAACTTAGTTACAAATATTAAGTGAAGAATGTGAAAGGTATGTTGTTGAAATTACCTCTTTAAAAGTAGATCTTGAGATAACAAATAAAATAGTAAAAGATAAAGCAATTAATGATTTAAAATTTGAGAATAACACTAATATGTTGAATAAGATATTAGAAAGTCAAAGATCAATGTTAGATAAGATAGGTATTAGATTTAAAAAAGATAAAGGGGAGGCCACTAATTTCACAAACAAGGTTAACATAAAAAAAGAAAGAGCTATGCTGAAGCTCTTACAAAAAAGGAAATGAAAAAGGAAGAAGTTAAGAAAATAGAGGACATCTCAAACAAAGAAGGTTGGAAGGAACAAAGCTACAAAACATAATCAGGTCATAAATACACAAATAAGTTCTATTTTTATGGTTAATATTTTTATTGTAATTGATATGGTTATAAGAAAATAGAATGTCAGAAAAGGGTTAACAATTTTAGAAATAAGGAGAAGGAAACTCATGCAGAGCCAAACACAATCCATAACTCTTTTGCTCCTCTATTAAGCTTTAATGAAGAAACCATAGTATGTTACAAGTGTAATAACTTTAGAAACATAGCCTAGTACTATAGAAGCATATTCAAGGTAGTCATGAAGGACCAAATTTTTAAGGCTCCATTCATCAAGAAGAAAGTTCAGATAGGTTCATGGCAGAAGAAACAACTTGAAAAGTCTATGTTGGTCTAGACAACTTTGCATGAAAGAAATGAAGAAAAGCCATGGTTCATTGATAATGGATGTTTGAGGCACATGATAGGAGACAAGAGTAAGTTCATAACCTTAAAGATGATCAATGGTGGCACAATTAAATTTGGAGACAATACCACTACCAAAATTGTCATAAAAGGTATACTAAGTTTGGATAATGGTATAACTAAGACTGAAAACATTCTGTATGTAGAATTTACTAAGCATAATATTTTGAGTGTAATTCAAATGTGTGATAAATGACACACACTAATTTTTTATGTAGAAGTTTGTTAAATTAGGAAAAAAGATTCATATGTGTTGATTGTAGATGCTTAGAGAATATACAATAATTTGTATATGTTATTAGTTATCAAAGGTCAAAAATGTTGTTTAAGTCAAGTTGAGGAAAGTTGGCTATGGCATAGGAGAATGGGACACACAAATTTTGACAATATTATCAACATCAAAAATAAACAAGCAGTTAGAGATATTCCAAAGATTACAAAGCCCTCCAACATGCTTTGTGAACCATGTTAACATGGGGAGCAGGTCAGAAGATGGTTCAAAATAAAAAAATACTTGACCACTCAGATGTTAGAGCTTGTTCACACTAATTTATGTGGACATATGAAAACTCAAAGTACTCAAGGTGAGAAATATTTCATGTTTCTTTTTGATGATTTTACATGTATGACTTGGATGATGTTTTTGAAGAAAAAATCAAAAGCTTTCAGCGACTTCAAAGCATTCAAGGCTTTTTTTGAGAATGAAACTGATTTGAAGATTAAGTGCTTAAGATTAGATCAAGGAGGAGAATTCATGTCAAATGATTTTATTAAATATTATGAAGACCATGGGATAAAGAGACATTATTCAATAGCCAAAACTCTACAATAAAATGGAGTAGTTGAGCAAAACAATAGAATAGTTCAAGAGATGGCAAGGAAAATACTAAATGAATCCAAGATACAAGATAAATATTGAAGAGAGGTAGTAGGTATATTATTGCATATTCAAAATAGATAATTTTTGAGAGTCAATAATGAAAAGACTCCATATGAACTATTGAAAGACAAACCAGCTATAGTTGATTATTTTAGAGTTTTTGGTAGTAGATGATTTATAAAGAGAACTAATGAAAAATTGGGTAAGTTTGAATATAGAATAGATGAAGGTATATTTATTGGATATTTTAGAAAAATAAAAGCTTATAAATGCTATAACAAAATAACCAAGAAATTTTTTGAATGTGTAATTGTCAAGAGAGATGAAGATGTAGCACAAAGAGCCAGTGATCCAGTGGACACTCTTAAAATTATTAAAGAAGAAGATTTTGAAGAATCAAATGAGGATGAGAAGGAGAAAAAGGACACTAAGGCCCCATCCAAATATTTTTAAATAAATCATAACAAGATTGAAATCATCAAGAACATAAATGAAAGAGTTCACACCAGAAGGATGATGGTAAGTGAATTTGAGCAAGTAATTTTTTTTCTGGTTATCCAAAATTTAGCCTAGAATTTTTTATAAGATAGACATGATGAGCATTGGGTTAAGGCAATATAAGGAGATTTAAATCATATAGAGAAGAATTATACTTGTCAATTAGTACCTAGACTAAAAGATCAAAATATGATAGGAACAAAATGGGTTTACATAAATAACTTAAATGAAGATAGTGAAGTTACCAGAAATAAAGAAAGGTTAGTATGTAAAGGATATGCTTAGATTGAGGGTACAAATTTTGAAGAGACTTTTTCACCAATGGCAAGGCTAGAGGCTATTAGAATACTTCTTGCATATGTAATGGTTAAAAATTTCAAAGTGTTTTAGATGGATGTAAAATTTGCCTTCCTCAACGAGAATCTAGAAGAAGAGGTCTACATTGAGTAGCCTAAGGGATTTATTCTCTCAAATGATAGTAGCCATGTATGAAGATTGAATAAAGCACTGCATGGATTAAAACAAGCTCCCAAAGCTTCGTATGCAATACTTGATAAGTACCTACAAGATCAAGGTTTCAAGAGAGGTTTTACTGATAGTAATCTCTACATCAAAATAGAAGGTGAGAATCAATTGATTATTGTGGTATATGTTGATGACATACTATTTGGATGAAACTTTGAAAAGATGACAAAAGAATTTTTTGATATGTAAAAAGAGTTTAACATGTCTATGCTTGGAGAATTGTCACTTTTATTAAGGTTGAAAATATTTGAGTCAGATAAAGGAATTTTTATATATCAAAGTAAATATGCCAAGGAAATATTGAAAAAAATTGGCTTTGAGGATTATGTACCAGTTGACACACTAATGGGTATAGGGAACAAGGTGAGTAAAGATTAAGATTCACTTGTTGTAGATCAATCTTTGTATAGATCTATTATTGATCATCTTTTATATTTGGTGGCATCAAGGCTAGACACCATGCATGCAGTAGGCATGGTTTCAAGATATCAGGGAGCCCTGAAGGAGAGTCATGTTCAGTTAGTGAAGAGAATATTTAGATATTTCAAGGTGACATTGGATTATGGATTGTGGTATCCCACAGCTAGAGATTTCACTTTGTTTGCTTATAAAGATTAAAATTGGGTAGGTTGCTTGGATGATAGAATGATTACAAGTGGAGGAGCTTTCTTCCTCGATGATAGCTTAGTATCATGGATAAGCAAAAAGTAGAAATTAATATCACTTTCTATAGTTGAAGTAGAATATATTGTAGTGGTATTGTTTTGTACTCAAGTGCTTTAGATGAAGCAAAATTTGGAAGATATCAAGGTAGAATATGATGAACCTATTTATATTTTTTGTGACAATGCAAGTGCTATTAATATTTCTAAGAATCTAGTGATGCATTCAAGAATAAAACATATTCCTATTAGATATCACTTTTTGAGAGACCAAGTTAAAAATTAGTAGGTTAATATGGAAAATATTATTACTATAGAATAGATTGTAAATATTTTCACAAAGGCACTACCAAAAGACACATTTGAGTATCTGCAAGAGATGATGGGAGTAATTTCTTTTACTTCTTGCCATTGAATATCAACATTAGTTGAGGGTGAGATAAGTTTTATCTCCAAGATAGGCCCTATTCCATTGATTTAAAAGGGGGAGAAGAACATAAATAGGTATAGGAACAAGTATAGGTAATAGGTGCAAAAACAAGTATAGGGAATAGGTACAAGATACTATAGTAAGGGGGAGTTACTGTATGTTTTTTAGATGGTAGTATATGCAGGTTGGCATGTGTAGTATAAGTTTTAGGATGTGGTAGTTTCAGTTTGAGGTTGACATCAATGATAAAGGGGGAGATTATTGGAAATATTTGCATTGATGTCAAAGGTCTAGAATTCATGATAAAGACCCCATAGCATTTATTTTCTAAAGGTGTTTTTAATGTTCATATTTTGGCTAAAATGTGTTGATATTAATTTAATATTAATTAATATATTTTTAGTTGCATAAAATTTAGAATAGGGCCCATGGAGAAGTCAAAGAGTCATGGGGTAAAGACAAAAGAGGAATAGGACACATTTTCCCATGAAGAGTCATCTTGAGGAATTCCAAGATTCACCAAATGAAGACAAAAGAGGGTATAGCATATTTTTCCATGAAAAGTCACCTTAAAGAATTTAAAAGGTTACCAAAATAAACATAAAAGAGGAAAGGATGCATTTGTTAATGAAGGGTCACCATGTGACTTTTCAAATAAAATGATTTGAAGGGTCATGCAAGTTTGGCACCATTTTCCATGAGTGAAGAGTCCTAAAGGGTAAATGACAAAGGTCATTTGGAAAGCTATAAATAAAGGCTTGAGAAGCCATTTGTAATATGCAAGAGGAGTGCATGATTTTTAATTATTTTATTTAAGAAAGAGGAGAGAATAAAAATATATATTGTAGAGTTCTATCATTTTTTGAGAAAGAAACATTGAGAGATATTTGTGTTTTATACACAAGAGGGGTTGGTGCTCCTGTGGGTTGGTGCTCACAAATCTTTGAAAGGGGTTGGTGTTCCTATGGGTTGGTGCTCACAAATAGTTGTCTTAGTGCTCATCAAAGGGTTTGGTACTCCTAAAAGTTGGTGCTTATGAACTTTGTAATTTTAGTTGGTGCTCATTCATATACTTGAGATTGTTCTTTGTGGTTTTTCTCACATTGGGTTTCCATGTAAAAATCTAGTGTTTCTCTCTCTTATGTGGTGCATGTTATTATTTTAGTTTTATTGTATATATTAAATGTATGGTTAAGTGGAGTTTGATTAAGAAAAATATTTATAATATATATTATATATTGATTCACCCCCCCTCTTAGTATATCCTGTGCTTAACAACCCACACACAAGGTGTAAAATGTGTCCAACGTATCCTTTACACACTAACCCGTCCTCTCTTTCCTAAGTTTTATACTCAAGTTCAAGTAACATGAACTCCTAAAGGTTTTTAAGATTGAATCAGACACATAATGAGCTCCACATAGACCTAGGATTCAATATTTCACTACCAAAGTATCATAGACCTACCAAACAGAACCTAGAAAAGCCAAACTATCAGGACAACAACATCAGAAGTGGACAATAGCACCAAAAGTGGACAATAGTGATATAAAGTGGAATATAACACCAAGTATTAGGGTTTCTTGAGTTTGGCACTCCTTTCTAATAAAAAAATAGAGTTTTAGGTCTTGTTTAAGATAATTCTCCATCCTTGCATCATCTGTTTTAGCCTAGAATAAGCTAAGTTCTAATTTATCTCACTTCCTACTATATTTAGAAAATGGTAAATATACGATATATTTACATAAATTATAAGGTTAATTATGGCATATTTATTTACTAATTTACATTGGCTTAGACATTTATTTACTTAATAATTAAACACCTAATTCCCAAAAAGAGTAAAACATTTGGTGAACTTGACTTACTTTGAAATTCTGCACAAAAACCCTAAAAACCCTAGGGCTAATTCTTTCTAATTTTTTGAAATTTTTTCCTAATTTTTTTAAATTTAAAAATAAAAAGACTACAAATTAATTGAAATATTTTTAATAAATTCACCCAACCCCTAGTTTGCACATACTAGGTCCAATTTGCACACAAACACTTTCAAACCACTAAGAAAAATATACTACTAATTTTAGAAATATTTTCATATTTTTCCTAAATTTTTAAAGATAAATTCTACAAATTTTGTCTAAATTTTTTAAATTATTGCATTAATTTTTTAAAAAATCATTTAAAACCCTAGTTGCATCAAATACATTTTTAGTTATTTTTCAATAATTTTTTCATCATTTTTTGAAAATTCAGTTGCATATTAAAATCATAAAATCAATTTCAAATTCAAAAGTTCATGTTATTTTTCAAATAATTTTTCTTAAAAAATCCCTAGTGGTATATACTAGCACCTAATTACTTTTTAGGTATCACCTTACATGTTTGGTAGCTCAATATCCTTTTTTCCACAATTTTCAATTCACTATTTTTTGGATCTATGTTTCTTAATTTTAGTACTTTGCATTTATTGCACATTGATTATTAAAACATATTAAAAAATATTTAAAAACATTTCAAATTGTTTTCCTACTTTACCAATGGCTTAATATACTAGTTTTGATGAAATGGATAAAAGAAAACTTCAAGAAATCTTAACCAAACATCCAAATATGCAAGATGACATGCTTAGAATTTTACAAGAACAAAAAAAATAACTAATGGGAAATCTTCTCAAACCACAAAGCAACCAATTGCAAATGGCACTATAGGGGAAACTATGTCTAAACCACCCCTATAGTAGTCCAACCTTCTTCTATACCACTAGCTATAACTAGTGCATCCCTATCTCCTAATGTGGCAACCCTTATGTAAGAGATTTGATCTCTTCAATCCAAGGTGAAACATATTGAGAAAAGTACCACTAGGCCTTTATAAGCTTTGGATTCTTTTTCTCTTCTTCATACACCATTGGCACATCACATTGCTTCTACACCCTTGCCACAAGGATTTGTTCAACCAAAGCTTACTCTTTATGATGGCAAGGGTGATCCATAGACACATTTGATAAATTTTCATGCAACATGTTTGTATTATGTACCCAATGACTAGATACTTACCAAAAATTTTCCACAGAGCCTAAAGGATTTTGATTTACAATGGTTGTATAGTCTACCAAATTAGTCAGTCATGACATTCAATCCTTTAGTTGATATGTTCTTGGCACATTTTAGTATCAACATTTGTGATAAGGTCTCATATACACAAATTTCACAATAAAAACAAAGGTCAAATGAGCCTCTCACAGAATATGTTATTCAATACAAAACTATTCTAGCTAAGATAACTAGCCCCATGATTGATCAAGAGCTATAGGACATCTTCAAATAGAGACTTCTAACAGCATTGAATGAATTTATTATGTTAAAATTATTCTCTTCCTTCACCAAATTATGTCATACACTTAAGAGAAGAGAATTCAAGCTAATCTCAATGGGCAAACTCAAGTATTAAAGTACTCTGGACATGACACACAAGAGTAATAGCAAAATCCCATACAAGGTCAAAATCAATGACAATAATTAGAATGAAGCAATAGTCAATGCAACTTTAGATCCCCCTTAGTGTGTGGTTTTATCAACACCTCCTTGACATGCCTTTACCAATTCAGCAGTTTCTCCAGTGAGAGTTATACAATAGTTATTAGAATGTAACATCATCACTCTCCCACTGATTCAGGAAGTAGATCTAGAAAAGCCTCTTCCATAGAGATATGATTAGCATGAATTTTGTTATTTTCACAAGGAACCAAGCCACACCAAAAATAGATGCATTAATTTATGTCATAAGATACATGATTTGATAGATAATAATCTACTTGATCTAGGCACTTCAGCTGAGCCTCTAAAGACAAATCCAACATAGGATAAAGCTTTGAAAATATTTTTAGATCCATTTCCACAACATTAAAAATAAGAAAAAAAGAGGACACATTAGGTTTTCATCATACATACCATACACATCATCCACTAGTTACATACCAAGCACCTTCAGTTGAGACACATCCTTTGAGAGGTATGATAGGTGTGTATGAGTCCAGAGTTTCAGCTAGGACTTTGATATCATTTTTAGATCAAGAGATTATGGAGAATGATATAGGTTATAATGTAATTTTTTTTAGATAACATATCTATAATCAACCTATCCACAATATACTCATTGATAATGGTTCTAGCCTTAATATGTGCACCTTCACACTACTATAACATTTAGGTTATTCAAAGCAGGTTATCACTCTGATCGATATAGTTATTAGTGGTTTTAGTGGGTATATTTAGAGTTAATTTGGTGAGATAGTACTAATACTATAAGTTAGCCCTACACATGTGGCTACACCATTCACTATAGTTCCTAGTGTAGGATTTTTTGAAATAATACTTAGTTGACCATAAATTCAAAAACTCAAGGTACTACGTTCTACAATTTATATATGTGTGAAGTTCATTCATGGTAGTTGGGTTATTATAGTTGGCATAATTCCTTATGAGTCACAAATCCCCACTTTAGAGCCATCTACCAGCTTCTAGTCACCAGATCTAGTTCTTCCACTAGTTTTAGCTTCTCTTCTAGCTTCTGTTCTAGTTCCATTTCAGGTTTAACCATAGTTACAACATCCATCACTAGTATAGAGGGTTCATACACCCCCATAGTTTTAGGATTCTAAATAACTTCAAACTATAGTATTCACACCTAGAGTAGTCACATTGCGGTCTCATATAGCTACACAGAGAGTACCTATTCACAGAGCTTCTTTTTATCCTATTTTTAAATTAGTCTCTAAGAGCCCTATAGTTACATCTAATTCTCAAAGTTATAGGGGGACCCCACATTTGGATTCCACTTAAAATATTTTAGAGAAATTACAATGTACACACATTTTAGCTTCACATTATCAATCATAAACTCATGCCTCATGATCATGCATGATTAAGTTATTCAACATAAGACACTAGGACAATGAGTCTCACCTAAGACTAATCAGTTAGTATCATTTATTCTTAGTTCTTCCTATACATAGTTCAAATATTTTCAAAAAAATATACAAAAAAATTCAAAAAATTGTGAAAAAACCAAAAACATATTTAGATTGTATGCATAATCCATGCTTTACATAACTAATATCATGTTAGGACTTAGATTTGTTGTTTCATACTATTGTATGTTGATTTTATACATTACCATGCTTCACTTGATCTTTATTGAGTGTGTGCAGTGACATCCAACTACTTGATTACTTCATTCTACCCATAGAGGGGGCATTATTAATTTTACATTTGAGACACATTATTATACACACCCATTGGGGGAATCTTCTACATGAATACACCATCTAGGTTATGCCATTTATACAACACACACTCTAAGTTATCATGCTAATGAATATTACTTTATAGCTTACATAGAATATTATATCGACATCTCACTAGTATCTAGCACTTGTGTATTTATTAGCATAAACCTAGTCTTATACTACACATATTTTTCATACTCTCATATTTTCTTTGATTAGTTAGATGTGTTTGTCTCTTTATATTTATTACATGCTTTCTCTGCTTGCTTAGCATAGCTTGTGTGATTACATTTTCAATTCTAACTTGTCTCCTACTTATACCTTAGGATATTTTCCAATGTCCTTTACTTCTTTTTCATGTGTGTACCTTAGGACATTTGTCAATGTCTTTTGTTTATACTCCTCTATATGCTTATGGCATGTATGCCAACTTTACTGATTTCACTTTTATGTTCCATATTGTTTCCAGTTTGAGTGACATGTGCCCATATCCTTTATTTGTATATCCCCTTGGCCCATCTAGTATGATTATTATTTATTTTTATTTCTTGTCAGATGTCTGTAATACCATGATAAATATCATGCAATTTGATTTCTTGGATGCCATGATGGACATCAAGCTCCATCCCTCTAACTAACAACTAACAATTAACATTTCCAGTTCTAGTTTAGTACTTTACACATGATTTCATATTGTTATATCTATCTAGACATACCAATATTGATATAAAAATATTTATCAATAAAAAAATTTCTATATCTTGAAACATATTGTCAAACTTCAACTGTTATATCACATATATATTTTAGATTAACACACATGCAAGAATCTTTTCTTCTAAGGGTAGTCATGATAGGTTCATCATTCTTACACTCAGAAGAGGGGGAATCAAATAAGGTATTTTACATAAAGATAAAACCTCTTATAAATTGAAACAACAACATTTGGAATAGTTATCATAGAATCTAGAGGTCAAACTAGTCAAATTAGAGTAGAAAAACAAGAAAAATCTTAGCTCAGTAGTTAATTTTCACACCAGACATTAGCACTAAAAATGGACAATAGCACCAAAAATGAATAGTAGTGACAAAAATAGGGGTGTCCATATTTTGGTTCTCCTATCTAGGTAGAAAAACACTCAAGTTTTCTAGAAATAGGCAAAATTTTCAATTTAGGGACATTTTTTGCACTTTTAGATCCTTCAAATTCAACAGTTTCAACATAGTTTTCTCAAATATAGGGGGTTATCATGTGTAGCATGATGATTATAACTTTAAATTTGGATTGGGTAGTTGGCATAAATTTTAGATTAAAATCCATGTTCTAGACATTAGTAATTAGGGGTAATGTGTGTAACACATTGATCTTCTTTTATTTTTGAGTTTATTTTATTTCAGGCATTCTTAGTAGTTACTTGCCTTACTCCATCTGTAGGTGGTTGGCATCACATTCAAGTTAAAGTTTCATATAATTTTATCTTTTTAAGTACCTAAGTTTTTGAGTTGGCTTTTATATAAGCCTAGTACATCACTTTTAGAGTGGCTTTCATACAAGCCTAATCTCCATCTTTCAAAATGGCCAAGAGTGGCCTATTTTCTAGCATACATTTGGCTATCCATGACACAGTGTCAAATTTACAACACATTCATGGGATCCATAAGCCATCTCATATGACATCTATTCTATACTAATATCACTTCATAGCTTCACTTCATGGGGAAATGATGGAGCCAAAGGGCTAGCCTTTGTATTCTTGAGCCACCTATTCAAAGGGATTAAATAATAGTCTAGACATTGATTAACACATGCATGATTAATTAAATTTAATTAGTTGGTGATAATGGATCCAAAGGGCCAACCTTCACATATTTGAGCTACATTTTAGGGAATTGAGCACTTAGATCCATTCATGATATTCCTCTTGATTCAACACATAATCAACACAATCCATCATCATAATAGGTTTTGTATTGGTTCATGTACCTTGTGAGGTGTACTAATTCCTCTCTCTTCCTTTACTTAGATTTTATACATTATTATTTTAGATATAGTGTATATAGTAAGAACTGATCTACTTCACATTTTTATTTATAAATTCACACATCACAACTTGCTCTCTCTATGTACATCCATCATCACACAGCTTCATGAGATTTTCCCTTATAGGTAAGTTTAGGTATGCTTTCTATTTTTCCTTTATCCTATTATTTCACTTTGTTGTATCACTAGAATAAAGGGGGGGACAAATTTAATCATTCCATATGAAATTAAAAATTGGATGACTTAGGCATGGCTAATAACACCTAACCTATAAGTCCTCTTTCTTTCTTACTCAACCCTTCTCGACTAGACTTTCATTGATTCCTAATCACCCATAGCTTCCTAAACTTAGCTTTTTTGAGACCTAGGTAGCACTCTCAGACCCAGATCCATCCCCCTAGGTCTCATCTTCCTAGGACAATAGCACCCAACATGGACAAGAGTGCCAAAATTTATGGGTGTTCTATTTCTAGCACTATTGTCCAAGTTCACTTTAGCCTCAAATGGTCAGATTTTCCCAATTCCTTATCTTTTCCCTAGTTAACCTAATACAAGCTCACCTAACCCATGATCATTATTTTCCCTATAAAATTCCATTTAATGTCCATTTATAAGGGTTGACACTAATTTCATGAGAAAGAAGTAAGAATATAATAAATTACACTCAATAACTTTTCCCTATTCTTTGCATACAAACTTCCAAGACCAATTCAATCCTATTGAAGCATTCATACCAATCTCTGGTTGTCAAAAGTATTTTCTATTTTTGTATCTAGTTGCATACATCACATAATTATACCAAGCACTTAAAATGGGAGAACTACATTAGCTTGATCCCTCTTTGGAGTATTGTTATGTAGGAAACATGCCCACACATGAGGTGTGAAGTGCATTTAATGTATCCTTTACACACTAACCCCTCCTCTCTTTTCAAAATTTACTACTCAAGTTCAAGTACCAAGAGCTCCTAAGGGTTTTGAAGATTTAATCATATGCATAGTGAGATATGTTTAGACCCATTATTCAATATTTCACTACTAGGGTGTCACATGCCTATTGAATAGAACCTAAAAAAGCCAAAACACTAGGACAATAATGCTAAAAGTGGACAACAACACTGAAAGTAGATAATAGTGCCAAAAAGTGGACTAAAATGGTAAGTAATAGGGTGCCATAAGTTTGGCACTCTTGCCTAATCCAAAAATAGAGTTTTGGGTCCTATTTATGATAGTCTACCATCCTTGCATAGCTATTTATAGACCTTGCATCATCTGTTTCAACTTAGAATTAGCTAAGTTCTAATTTCTCTCACTTCTTACTATATTTAGAAAGGTAAAAATACAATCTATTTACATAAATTAGTAAGTTAATTTTAGCATATTTATTTATTGATTTACATTAGCTTAAACCTTTATTTTCTTAGGAATTAGACACCTAATTCCCAAACTTGTTGAGTCACCTTATCAATAAAGTGTCTAGATTCCATAACTAGTAGGCTAGTCAAGTCATTAGAGTTACCAAAAATGTTAACATTTTTGGCCTTAGAAGCCAAATGTCAAACCTTATCATTCAAAAATTTTGATGGTATTTTTTTAGCCTTATTTTAATACCTTATATTTCCCTTTTTTAAGGAAAAAATGACTAACATAATCTAAATAAATTAGACCATCATTTAGACGTCTTGCAGGGATAATTTAGAAAAATGATGACATGCATTGGGACATCAAGTTCAAGCATCATAAAGTAACCATTTTAATTCAAATATTCTTGAATCTAAATGCATTTATGAAAAGTGGCATGATATCAAGATCTTAGGTATAATATCTATGGTACATGTAATGTCAATAAGTTAAAAAGAGCTTGAAACAAGATTAATGGTCTATGTTTAATCCCATTAAAGATATAATAATGAGAGGCAACCTGACAGGGTCAGTGAGTCTAGGTATATCCAATGGCATGAATTTGATCATGCATCTAATATACAATGGTGTGAGTTGGGTCAATAATCAAAATGATCTCAAGATTAAATGCAATGGTGCCAAGTGGCATGATCATAGTGACCAAGTAGATCAATGGTGTACATTCGATCAAGTAAAAGGAGATTGACAATATATATTCAATCAGATCAAGAATATTGATGGTACACATGAGGTCAAATTTAAATGATCTAAAATCAAATGAGAGGCTATCACATGGCATAAATGCATTAAATTATGGGGCTGATAATAGGATCCTGAAGATGGATGAAGAGTTTTCAGGTGGCACATTTTAAGGAGCCCAAATTAAGATCAATGGCTAACATTAAAAGTTGAAATATAGAGATTCAAATGGAAATAAAATATGGATAAGTTCAAACCCAAGCCATGTTTCAAATAGATAAGGTCACCATTAAATCTCAATCTCAACAAGTTTATAAGTTTTCATTTACAAGAAGACCTATGCTTAGACATTGAGGTTGGGGAAGACGTGTGATTATGGAGGAGTGTTTTTTCTTTCAACATGTCATAAATTCAATAAGTAGCTACTATCAATCAATCAAGGTATTTATATTCATGGCTTTATCAAGACCACAAATATAAGGACTTTATCCTTATAATGAAGTGCATTAATGTAGGTAGAAGTGGGAGAAGGAATGGTGTGACCATTATAACTAGTTTTTGAGGTAGCCCTGGTGAATTAAAATCTTTTAAATAACATAAAAGTAGAAAGAAAATAGATTGAAAGGATTGATAGGGTGATTTTCATTTTTCATTTGAGTGGACTTGAGCTCATTAATGACCCCTTCAAAGTTAAAATTTCTCTCCTTGGCTTTTCTTTCTTCCTATAAATGTAAGCTTTGAGCTCTTGATTTTCATCCCTCGATTGGCTATATCAAACCTTTTATAAGATCACTTTATAACTTTTTTGAAGTAATATAAGACAATTTCAAATTCTAGTTGAATTCTAAGTGTACTTTATTAGATATCGATTTATAGAATGTATGTTGTCTATTCATGATTTGTAGATCCTTCATGTACCTTGCTTTAATACTGTTAGTTTCTTTCAAGTTGTGCAAAGTTTTAGCTATTTAAGTTCCTCTTGAAGTGTCATAAGTACATAGTGTATTATATAATCCTATCTCTTTCTATCCTTCAATTTTGAGGTCTCTTTTCAACCTTCATACAAAATACTCATGTTTAGAACCTTGTCATAGAATCCGATAAATCCTTGTCCCCATTGGATTCATTAATATTCATGAAAGTATCCAAATTTAGAGTGGATCATTGAATATTTTGTGCATCACCACACTTAAACTAGGTTTCCATTCATGTATTTTATCCCATTTTCATTCTAATAGTTTAAATTTTAGGAAAAGAGATTCAAATTGTCATTTTTGAGGAGCTAGCCTCATTAAAAAGCCTATAGGTTTGACCCAAAATTAGGTAACCCACAACCTAGGGTCATTCCCATGTTGGACTAAGTTTTATTAGAGGACCTGAACACTCCCCATATTAGCTAGGGTTCAACCTAAGTCACTAAAACTAACCTAATAAGTAGGCCAATTAATATAAAAGTCAAGACACATATCATTATTAATTTATAGAAATAAAAATGATAAAAAGAGTAAAACAATTATTGGTATATATTTTAATAAATTAGAAAAAATGATGCTTGGTTTACAGTGTGGATTTAGGTTTGGGTAGGAATAGGCTAGAACTAAACTAGGAGATGATCCAAAAATAATTGTTATATTATGGGAATATCATTTTTTTGGCCTCAAATGCTTGCATTAGATCTAGATATTTGTGTCAGTGTAGATGTATAAAATATGTCTAAGTGTCTTATATAAAATAATAATTAGATTTGGATGTGACCAACTATAGCCTTATATGTTTTGTGTCACCTTTCTTCTATTATCTTTAGATCATTTGTATAGTTTGTCACTCTTTATCAAATGATATAAAACTAGATCTTCACCCTTGGAGTGTCTGGAAAAATGGTTTATTTGGGTTATAGTGTTGAGTTGACCCCAAATACCCCTCTATAAGTGGTCATTTCCTACATAACTAATATTCTAAAGGACTCAAACTGATGTAATTATCCACTACATGTTGGATTTTATGTGCACAATGGTGAATATGGAATAATAAAATAAATTTAGTGACCTAACTTGTAACTTGTAAAATATGGATCATGGCATAATCTTTGAATGATTTAGACCTATAAAAATATTGGTCTTATGATTGATATGGAAATATAGATAAATAAGGCAAGTTTTCTCACTCAAATGCTTGATTGAGTGCTTCTTGGTATATTAACTTATGAGTTGTATTTGATTTACAAGTGAGGAATGAATGAGGGTTGATATTATATAAATACCAATTCCTTTTAGAATTATCTCTCATTAAAGAACATAGGGTGACCTTTTAGATATGTTTCTTTTAAAAATTGGCTAATGATTTGGCACTAGACACTTTGTGGGAAAATGGACACTTGCATCTATGCATGTGTCTACCTGGGACACAAGTTCTAAAGAAGATATAAAACACCTATAAGTCCAAAACTAACAATGAAGGATAATAATTAAGTTTAGATATTTTTACACAATATAGAAGGCCTGGTCATCAAAATAATAATGGTCAAACTAAGAGATAATATATTAAGCACAAAGAGATACTGAATATGAGCCTTTTGGTAAAGATAAGGTCTATAACTGAAATTTATAACCATGATACATATTTTTCAAGTGTACAATACTTAATTACTATATAAATCAAATCTTAGGATCTACATTCCCCCTTTTAATCTAGTAATGGTATTGCTAGTTTAAAGGAAAATAATGTGTACCATAAACTTGTGTTCTTTTCTTGTGATTGACATGTAACTAAGATCATGTTATAGTATATAATTAGTGTATAAAATATGAAATATAAAGAATTTTAAATTCTTGAAAGTAAGAAAACCAAGGTTAGGAGTATACCTATGTGTCAATGTGACCATCTTGCCTTTTGGTAATTTGATTTCAAAGTATTCTTCATTATGAATCCTTGAAGGTGAGATTAAGATAATTCTAAACCTACAAGTGTGTGAATATATATATATATATATATATATATATATATATATATATATATATATATATATTGGATGACACATGTACACAAAATTGGTGTAAGATTAAGCTGAAACACAAACATTGAGATTATTTCATCTCAATCGTGCAACTCAAATATATGCATAATTTAGTGAGTATGAGTGATTTAATAAATTTACACTATAATTTATTAAGGGTAGATGCTTTAATACAATACAGCCTATATGTCTAGTGAAGTTATATTATTTAATCAAATATATCTTAGAAATTTAGTAAGATTGAGTAATTTCATCAACTCAAACTTTCAAATATGAACTAACTAATGTAGTAGATTAGGTAAATAATAGTCCACAATATTCCATCTTAGGTATGATAGTAGTCTATAATATTATTTAAAATCTAGAAATTTATTTGATTTTAAAAATGTAGGTGTCGTTTACATTACATATCCACCTCATATATTTATCAAGATGAAATTTGGGTAAAATAGCACTACCAATTTATATAATGATACCGAAAATATGTATATGAACCATATATATATATGAAATTTGGTGAATTTAAAATCATTAAAAGTGTGGAGGACATGTTTTTATGTCATGCCCACACTAAATATAGAGAATTTGATGTCTAGAGTAAATGTGGAGAACATATTTTTATAACATGCCCCTATTGTAATTTGGAAATGTTAAATACTAAAAAAGTGTGGAGTTCATGAATTTTTGACATGCCCTCACTAAAATATGAAACTCTCAAAATGTGTAATTCATGCCTCTATTACATTCCCCCACTAATATTCACCCCCCCCCCCCCCCACCCCCCATTTTGAGGTGAGGTTAAGTATAATCTGATAGTTACCTTACCTCAAAAGGATAAGATAATTGTATTATGTATGTAAATATCATGTAGTGTTTAAGAATAACATTTATAGGTAAATATAACATTGAGGAACATAGTATACGATCACATCAATTCATAATATGCATGATGTAGATCATGACAATGTCTAGAGATTAAAAATATAAGCACAAAAAGAAATTAACCACATAAACAAGTAATCTCAAGATAAAAGCAAAAGGAAAATGGTCCAATAAGACCTTATAAAAGGGGAATGTTCAAATATCACATAATATAAGGGACATGACTTATTAAAATTTAAACAAAGAATATAATGACATATACAAATGTCCACACAAATAATATAATGACACATTTAAATGTATAGATAAGCACATAAAGACACGAGGGACACGATAAAAAGAGAATATTTAAATGCTCAAATAGGCTATACAATGTAAGATAATAGAAATCAAGGAACACACTCAAGGAAATTCATTAATGAAAGCATGGAATATAGGTAACCAACTTGAATGTATCACAATAGCTCCTACATATATGTATCTACAAAAAATGTTAAGTGCATAGATTATCAAGTACATTTTGAATGATATAATCATGGGTATAGACATGTTTAATTATATGAGCTCAAACATGATAATGAAATGTGGTCATACAATAAACTTGGATGTATCACAACAAAAAAAGCAAATTACCCCAACGTATTTATGACATGAGTGGAGGGAAGACCCAACATCTATATGTGCATATAAGATGTATCTAAGTATGCCTATATCACACCCAAATTAATCATGAAACATAAGTGTATATGGGAAAGGATTGATATGATATATACTGACATGGATCAAACAACATATGTATAATAAATACTATAACTATGAACATGATTTTTTTTTTGGTATTTTAGAATTTTTTGAATGTTTTTATATTTTTCAAATATTTGATTATTTGGATAAGAAAACAAAGTCCACCCAATTATTCCATCTAAGTTATGCTCATATATAATGTCTTTGAACTCTAAATATGGTATATCAAATTGGTTTTACCATTAAGGAACATGTATAGGTGTAATATATGGCATTGTAAGATTTGTTATGCTCTATGTATGTATCATAAAAATATGTGGTGTTGAAGAGGTAATAGGAAGATTAGGGATCTTGGAACCCATTATTTTGTGCTCTATAATTTATATAAAGTAGAAATAATAGGAACATTTTTAGTTACTATGCATAACTAAGTATGTTACACAGTAGTAGATCATGATTCTATAGAAGCCAATGTGTAGCTCTAATCAAATGATGTATCGAGTGTGGTCTACCTAGGAAAAGTAATTTTATATGGATTAACCTTTCATAAAGGATTAAACTTAGTAGGTTTGATAGTTAACTATCTTAGAATTAACTTATCTTGTTCAAGTGTATGTTCATATAAAATTATAAAAATTGTGATTACCCTATTAGTATGAATATATTTAGCATGCACATGCACTATGGAAGGTAATATGTAAAGTTTATGTATCCAAGGTCATACCAATAACATATCAAAGACTCCAGTGTATGGTATAATTGATAAGGAATTAACATGTGTTGGGATAACTTATTGGTAAATAAATTTCACCAAAAATGTTATGTGAGGTGCCTTCAAATGATCTGACCATTTTAGTTTAATGTTACAAATCATAATGTGTATATACCAAATGTGAAAGTAATGTCATGGTGAAAACATTTTTATTAGAGCCATTATCAATCATAACACTTTAAATAGGCAAATGATAAATGTATTTTTAGATAAATAATGAATAAATATCTAATTCATCGTCCACAATATCACTGTCAAGGGGTGTAATAAAGGGTCTTTGAACCATAGGAGGTATATGCCATGTATAAGTACCAATAGTCCCATCTAATTTTTTCCCATAATTTGGTGGATACGAATATTAATTATGTGACATTTTCACTTATGGGTTATTTTGATAATGATCTTATAATGGACCACTAAACATTTTTTGGTTCTGATGGTCACTAGGTTGTGACCTTGAATCCTTTAGAGGATCATCAAATTTAAGTTATTGGTTATCAATAAGGTCTTTGACATTATGAATCAAGGTATACCATCAATTAATTTAATGCCCAGAGGCCTAGTGATAGTCATAATAAGCATTGGTGTCATATACACAAGGTATAGGTCTACTCATTTCAAACTCTATGGGAATATGGAGATATATAATATGACAATCTACAAAATTTCTAAGTAGTGAAGTTGGAGAATCGATTAATTGTGTAATTTTTCTACTTGGTGTATTGGATAATAAAAATTTATTAGATTTATGTTATATAACATTAACAATTTAGTATTTTCCTTCTTAGGTTTTGTGGGTTTGACCTTATAACTTGGTTTGATATGAAACTTGGTATTTTATGTATTTTATGTGTTCTCTACATACTTAAAATTAATCAATGAAATAAATTTCATTTAATGATCTCAAACAATATGGCATAAGTCATAAAAATATTTAATGTTTTTTAAAATAATGGAATCATATAATGAGGAAAGTAAACATTACTTGAAGATGTCTTTAAGTTATTTATTTGCCATTTAATTTTCCATTTTTACCAACATTGTCTTATACCTCCAGACATATTCATTGATAGGTTCATTGGTTCTTTATTTCATATTTATAATTTGGGCATACAATACCTTTTTGGTAATGTTGATAGATAATTATGTCAAAATATGATCCATAAGACATTTTAACACAATTAATGATTAAAAATGTAAATTATAGAACCACCTTAGAGCATAATCCTTAAGGCTCATTAGATATAGTTTAGTCAAAATTTTATCATTGGAGACATAATCAAGGCATGCCATGTAGAAATATCATAGAATTTTTTTAGGATCACCCTTTCCATTATAAAATTTTAACCTAGGTGAAACAAAACCAATTGGTAAGGGGTGGAAATATATCTCAAGTGTAATAGGATTATGTAACACCTCTTGTGACTCAATAACATAAGTTGGATTCATATAATTTTTCTAAATATTAATAACCTTAGCTTGATTTTTTTTTGCAATTTGGAATATATCTTAGAATTTTTTATTTATAAGATTGTAATTTTGTATATCCACCAAATGAGGTGTACCCATGATTTGAGTTGATATAGACATTGAAACCAGTAATTAGGTTGAATTTCCAATGTTTCTCAGGGAGGATGTAATAATAATAGGATTATTTTTGGAGAAAAAAGGTGTAAAAACATAATATATCCCCCCATTAGATGTAGGATTTAATTTTTTGATGAAAGAGAGGGTGATTGGTATGGAATTAGTTGTAGCACCACTTAAGGATTCACCATCACTAGGGGAGGATGCCTTAATCTTAACATGTTTAATTATTTAATCTTTTATAACATACAAAAATTCATCCATTAATTCCTTGTTATTGAGATGAGTGAGTAATGATTATTCATCTTCCATTTAGAAATAAATTTTTTTATTACAATTTTCCATTTCTTATAAATTAAAAACTTGATATTTGAAAAAGTAGTTTACAACAATAAGAAACTAAAAAGAAAAAAAACCCTAAGTCAATCTAGGGTTTGGATACCAAATGTTGAGTTTACCAAAATTTTAACCCTAAAATTAGACATGTGGGGGTATCTAGGTTTAAGGGTATTATATCATATTTTACATAAGGGTGGTCAACTAACCTAATAAGCAAGCCAATTAATAAAAAACTTAGAAAAACCATATTTTGAATTCATATAACTGATGTTATCAAAAATAGTAAATTATAACTATTGATAGATATTATAGTTAATTAGAAACAATGGTACTTAACTAATTTACTATGTGCATGAAGGTCTGGGTAATAATAGGTTAGAAGTGGAATGGAAGATGATCTTATAACAATCATTATATTCTATGAATATCCTTTTAATAACATCATATGCTTGCATCATATTTGGATAGTTATGTTGGCATATGTGTCTAACCCTACTTCATATATCTTATGAAATACTAAATGGATCTATATTTGATCCACTAGATCCTTATATATTTTTAGTTTCCTTGATTTTCATGTATTTAGATAGATCATAAATGATATCACTCTTTTAAATGATCATACCATAACTCTTCACATGTGGAATGACTATGGAAAAAATGGGTAAGTGGGATAACAATGTTGAGTTAACCTTAAATACCCATTTTTTAATGTTCACTACCTACATAGCCAATACTTTGAAGAGGGCCTCAAATTGATGTAGTTCTCACTTACATGCGAGCTTATATATGCACAAGAGTGTAATATGTGATAAAAAAAGACATGAAGTGAACTACCTTGTAACTTGTAAAATATGACTCATGGGATTCTCTTTGAATACTTTAGACATGTATATATAATGATCCTTTTAATGATATATAAATAGTAATAAATAGGGTAGGTTTTCTCACTCTAATGCTTGATTGAGTACTTCTTGGTATATTACCTTGTGAATTGTATGTGATTTCTAGGTGAGGAATGAATGAAGGTTGATATTGTATTTATACTAATGATTTTTATAAATATATCACATTAAATTAGTTATATACACCTTTTGGATATGTTTATTTTTAAAATTAGATGAATTTTTGTCACTTGACACTGTGGTAAAATTGGCACTTGCATCGATGCATGTGTCTACTTGGGAGGCAAGTGTCCATGAAGCTATAAAATAAGTATAGGTTGAAAAATAAAAATTAAGGATAATAATAGGGTTTATATAGTATTTTAAAATATATAAGGCCTATTAATTAGAATAAAAGTGGTAGGAATAAGAGATAATTATTTCGGCACAAAGAGATATGAAATGTAAGACTTTTGGCATCAAGAAGGTCTAGAATTGAAAGGTACAACTATGATAGGTATTTTCCAAGTATACTAATGTAATATATAAATCAGATTTTAGTATCTAAATATTTTATAAATTAAGGCCATAAATATTCAAAAAATATTTTGGTACAAATACATTATCCAACTCATCTAACATGATACAAACTCTAGAGCCTAACTCACATCAAAATACTAGATTCCAAAATCAAGATTGAAAATATGTACTTAGACATTACATAATTTATTATTTTAACACAAAATTTGCATTAATCTATTTTTTTACTCAAGATGAATATCCTTATATTCTTTAGCAAGTGTATGGGTGAAGTTTCTTGGCCATTTTATAAAACATATTATAACCTAACAATGCCTTTGGATGGAATAATTTTAGCCTACCCTTGAAAAATATATCATCACCTTTGTTAAAAAATACAATCCTTTCCAAATACATTATGATATAATTAATTATACTCTTTCTAATCTTTGAACTTTAGAGTCTCATTGGTGATTATCTATGTGGGGATTAGATCTCATCAACAAGTAACCTCAATCATAATATGACCATGTATTCATCATTACCACCACAAATTAATTTACCAAGTGGGTTGAAGTTATGCCCATTTTAAATGTTATTAACAACAATATATATTAATTAATTATTAATAAAGTACAATGTTGTTTTATAATTCATCACACCAACATATCTGACAATGGTGGGAAATTTAAAAAAGGACATGAAATAGTTACGTGAAAAATAAAAATCATGCACAATTTATAAACACCTTATCACCCTCAGTACAATGTTTAAGATTAATCCATTAAAATAATAATTAATAATATATTGAAAATAAAATTAAGGATTCTTCTTGTGATTGTAATCTCAAGACATGTCTTGCACTTTGGGCTTATCATATTAGTATCTGTACTACCACTAGGTAAAATCTCTTCTCTTTAGTTTATAGGTTTGAATCCATATTAAAATTAGATTTTGTGTCCTTTACACATTTATCTTCATATAATCATTTATGGTTCAGAGATTCATGAATCTCACATTCACACCTTAGTTTTTATTGATGAGAAACATATGAAATATTTAAATCATAATCAACAATACCAAGCTCAAATAGGTAAACAACATAATAAACAAGTCAAATTCCATACTTTCACTATTGGATAATTAGTTCTATAATTATATTAAACCCATGAAAAATAAGGAAAATATGCTCAAAAGTGGTGGGGTCCCTACTTTGTCAAATACATTATTAGATCTAGTACTTGTAAATTGAAAATAATTGAAGGACATGTCTTCAAAGAACCAACTAATGCTCAGCTTTTGAATAATTATTTCACTTTGTTATATGCTACTTATAGCTTTAATTTTATACATTTTCCATTTTCAGTAATTCTTGCATTTTTATCATTAGTTTTTAATATATATTATGGAGCTGACACATATTTTAGGTTCATATTTCATCAATATTTACACACCTATGGGTGCCTCTTTTACACATTAGCCCTAATACTTACCTTAGCTCCCTAGGTGTTTTTCTTTACTTATGACTCTTGGATTTTCTAGTTTGTGAGTTCCATTGTAATACCTAAGATAGGACTATGATTTAATCACAAACACATATCAATACTTTATTCAATTAACCATTATTTCCACTTTTGGATCTTTTTCTTTATTTTCATTTTATATATCCTTTTCATTTATTTACTTATGCCTCTTGAGATTTTTAGTTTATGAGTTGTATTGTAGGACCTCATATAGGACTAGGCTTTTCTTAAAAGCACTGATCAATTAATTTCATAGTTTTTTTTCTCCCAAACTTAGCTTGGTGTCTTCCCCTAAAAATAAGGAAACAACCAAAAGCTATTTTCTCCTTTACTAAAAATTAGTTATATTCTTTTGTGTAAAAACTCTATTAGTCTATATTCCTATCTTCATTAACATATATCACTTCTCATGCCATAATATCATTTTACCATATTTATTTGACATAATTTTTGTTATTGGGGAAACCCAATTGTTTAATGATCATTCTAATTACTCCCTATATTTCACATCCTTTTGTATCATGAAGGTCAATTTTGAGATCACACTCTTTTCTAAGGTGAAATTATAGGACTCCTTTGATATCATGGTCTTTAGGTCCTCGTCTCTAATGACTAAGTGTAATATATCTTCTAATATTCATATTTAACACCCATGTTTGGTTTTTCAAATCCTTGTAGGAAGAATGTAAAAATCTATAAAAATTAAAATCAATATAATAATAAAATGCAAAAATTAAAAGGCAAATCTTATATTAAAATTAAGATAACACTAAAAGAAATGATTTTTATTTGTCACGTAACCTATTATAGTCAAATATAAAACTATATAATTTAGGTTGTGATAGATCTGAGGTATTTTTGGTTGTGGTATGTTAGTAGACTGGGGTAGGAGGTATCATCATACCATTATATTTTATTACATTTTAACACTGCCTATTTCTTACACATGTATCCAATATTCACAATAGATGGAAAACTCTGTAAGGGGTCCTAAGGAGTATGGAACACATTTTGTAAAGTTAGGATCCATTTAATTGACTTTATACTAACCTTCATGGATGATATCTATGTACTTAATTAATTATCCTAATCTTGCATTTCTAGGTAGGGTTCTCTCAGGCCACCAATTTTAAAATCCTCTCCATCTTACCAACTTGATTTGAGTGTCTTATTTTTTATAAATATCATGTGTTCATGTCAATGTCACTCTTTTTACCTCACCAAAAATTTCATTTTCCACTTCATAGGTAGGTTTATTTCAAATTATATCCTTGATTTTTATAAATTCCTATTCTCCATCTCTTTTCGATAATATAAGAATATGGTAGTTTTAGTTTATCCTTATTTATAATATGAGTTGCATCTTTGAGTTATTGTGAGATGATTTTTTGGTTATTTTATAATATTTATAGTATTTATCTTAGTTATATTAAAGACCTTGAGTTTTTTATTCCCCTTTTTGCAGGCCCTTTCATCCCAGTTTTCCATTTCATGATTTTCATATTTTTTTCAATATTTGTTTACATGTGGTTGGATTACTTTTGTTATATTAATTTTTTAGCATTAATCAATGCCATGTGTCCCTTGTTTGATTTAGATTGTTACTTGTCTTTCTTTGGATGATTTTTTCCATTTTTTAGTCATAATTAGCCTTGGATTTTTGGCTTAATTTTTTTACCTTAGTCATTATTAATTTTCCTCAGTCTTTTAGTTCTTACCTAGTCCTTATCATTCTAGATTAATAATTTTCATTGTGATTTATTAAATTTTGAGAGTATCCCATTTAATTTGGTCTTCATACATTTAATTTCTTTAATTTATAGCCTTGTATCCCTAGGGTTTATAAAATGCATTTACTACACCCTTGATGATCAAGACTATGATTTATGCATGTATGATCCATTCAGTGATAAAGGTAAGTTAAGTTATGTACATGGTAGTTTTAGTTGTTCATTTAATTTCAATGTTTATTTACACACTTCATTTTAATTATATTAGTTTTTGTGTTTTTATTCTTTCTCAAAGCACCATCCCATGTTAAACTATTATGACATGTGATGAGCTTGAGAGGAGCTTATGTATACACATAATGTATTTCAATTTTATCATTTACTAATGTTTTTCTTGTATTAACTTATCGATATTCAATATTCTTGACTATTTTACTTTAATGATACACTAGAAAAGGTGTGTACATGCCTTTTGTGCTTTGAAAGAGACGTTATCTATGTCATGGTCATATAATTCCTATTTATAGTCTAGGTTCCTCAGATTTGCCTTCTTACCAACTTCCTTCCATCCTATCGAGCTCACCTATTTTAGTTTACCCATTTCATATTAAATCCACCTAGGTTGATACCATATATTTTTTTACCTATTTACTTACCATATGCTATCAACCTGGTCAATCTATTCTAAGTGTGTGTTTTGGCATTCATATTAATTTAGCCTAGCCAACATAATTCCATGTCAATCAGCTCCTCTTAACTTCATCAAAAAAGGATAATACCATATAATTATATTTTATTTTGGGTTTAGGTATTTGATAAATATATAAAAAAAGTCATATTTAATTACAAAAATATCATATTACACTCATATGCTATGTTTTTTCTCACTTGTACCCCAAATCACATTTGGAGGAGTCACATGAAGAATCTTATCTTGAAGGAATAGTATCTTGTGAAATTATTAGAGATACAATTAGAGAAGTAATTAGGAGTATTATTAGGTATTATACAAACCATTTTAGTTCTTCACAACTAGAACAATATATTTCAAAGCACCATTATCCAAGGGAGAAATTGATGTTCAGTGGGTCCACTCCAAGTATGCATGTTTAACCTTAAGCTATTTCCTTTATTTGATTTAGTAGATAGATTTATTTTCTTAGTGAATGAACATGTGTGTATCCTTATCTAATTTATATCTAAACTTATACTTATTTTGGATATAGGATTTCTTAGACTTTCCATTTATCCATTTTAGTTTTCCTAGACCCCCATTTAACAACCATGGAACCTTACCCATTTTAATCATTCTAACCCTTCACCTTTAATTTACTTTATTGTAATTGCAAAATTACTCACATTAATTTATTTCAATATAGGTTAGTTATATATAAGTATAATTAGATATATTTCAATTATTAATATGCATAAATGACTTGGAATCCTTTTCTTTAATATTGATAATATAGGTACCCCTTTTCTAGGTCTATAGATTCATTGGTCACTACCCAAACATTAGGTACCATTGTTATTTGTTTGATTAACATTATTTGAGTTTAAATATTTATAGATATGATAGTTTTAAAATAATCCTATCTCATTTCATATAGATTGGACTCATCCTTTTCATAAAATATTACATCCTTATTGATGTTTCTCTTCCCATTTCTAGGATCCATGAGTCAGTAGGCCTTTAACTTTTCACTATAGTAAAGAACAATGCATGCCCAATATTTCTTGTCTATTTTTTTTATCTTATTTTTAGGAACATGAATATGTGATTTATAACCAAAAAAATTAATATTTAATAAATAAGTCTTCTTATCATTCCATGCTTCTTACGGTGTGATACCATTAAGAGCTTTGGTGGGTGCTTAATTCAATAGGTAGACTATTGTGTGAACCAATTATGCCTAATATGTATAATGAATGTGTGATTCCTCAATTATGTTACACATATTATCCATAATAGTTTGATTATGTTATTTTTTAAAAAACCAATCCATTGTAGAATATAAGGTACATTCAATTGTTATTAAATGTCATGTTCCTTCAAAAATTTAGAGAAATGTTTATTGGTGTATTCCCCCGTAATCTAAGAACATTTAATTAATGTTGTAACAATTTTTTTCATTCCATAGAATATTTTAAATATATTAATGCTTTAAATGTGTGATCCTTAGTATATAGTAAATATACCCATATTTTTCATGAGTAGTCATTAAAAAGGAGTTAAAAATAATTGAATACACTAAAACTAGGTCACATGGGCTTGTAAAGATTGGTGTGTATTAGATCCAATGGAATATGAGAAAAATATGTACATATTATAAATTAAACTCTATGTTTTTTCCATCTAAAAAATGGTAATACACATCATTTTTTTCTTTGATGAGGAAGTGCATCTCACCATGTTGTTCTTGATTAATGTAGTTAGTACCCAAAAGTCACGTGTCCATACCTTATATGCTAGTTGTTTTATAAGTATGTGTATTTCTAAAAAGATATTAATTTTATTTTTCGATAACACCAATATGTAATATTTTATGTACACTATAATCTCTAATAAAAAATTTCAGGTTCTATACTTGTTTCTAACAAGAAAAAAAGAACCATCTTTTCAATTAAATTCAAATTTTAGGTTGTGATAAATAAGCTGGCTTATAGAAAACATATATTTTGTTAGTAATGAAACATATAAGACTTGTATTAATTTACATGCATGATTTACAAGAGAAAAATAAATATAATCACATCCTTAAACAATAAATGATTAATTATATCTAAGAGATACATTACCATGATATGTTGAATGGTTAAAGTTGGTGAACCAATCCTTCCATCCAATTGTGTGCATATTTTCACTAAAATCCACTTACAAGAATAAACTTGGAAGTTGATCCCCTCTTTTATTTGTATAGTAAATATACAATCCTCATTTTAATAATCATTGTTTTCAACAATGTTTTTGTGCTATTATGGGTAAGGTTTCTTCTTCTAGTTATGTGTGAACTCTGGATTTTATTAATAACTTTGTGGAGATTTGTATGGGTTTGGTTTATTTTTTATGGATAAGAATTTTGTGAATTAATCATACCTATAATTATTAAATTCATGGTCTGTATTTCTAAATATTAGAAAGATATTCTAAGAATGAGGTTTGTTCTTGCATCAATTATATTGATTGTTGTACTTATGCAATTATTTTTAAGGATTTATGGGTATTTTACCCTTATGTGTGATAAAATTGCATATTATTATTAATATTATTATGCTTTGTGCATGGATTATTATTTTTATAACTTATTCACCATCTTTTTAAAATTTGGTTTTGTCTTTGATATATTCAGATAAGTCACAAATATATTATCAGTGAGGAGAGTTTTCATGATGATGGGTCATAGGGAGTCATATAAAACTCTCACACAATGTTATGAGTGAATATTTTAATCATAAAACAAGATGAATAAATCCTATAAATTTATCATGTATTTAACTATAGACAATGAAGTTGGATTTATAGATGAAGGATGGTAATCCATTTCTTAGCCTTGTAGATAGTAATAAGTTTGTATTAGGAGTTTTTTTTGTACTATAATATTTTATATGAGTCTAGACCTCATATAACACACTAAACATAATGATAAAATCATACTTCTAGTTTTCTTTGTCCAACTTCTAAGCTATGTTAGGTGAATGTGCCATCAATAATTGGCCAAATATTTTCAAATTCAAAAGGAGTATTTGAATTGGTTTAACATAAAACATAATTATCTGCATGAATAATTTTTTAATTGTGAAGAATAAATAATAGGACATTTACATAAATAAATGTCTAAAATTTCATGTTTATGATATGATATTTTTTTTTGCAAATACTAGGCTTAGGTTTGTTTGATATGTAAGCTCTCTGATATATTTATTCATTATTGTAAATAGTGAACAAACAAAAAGGGCATTGATTATATAGGTTTATACCAAATAATATATTCTCTATTTTATCTTTAAGGTATATAGATATTAACTTCCTATTGATCACTACTTACTAGTATGCCACAATATCAAACTACCAATAAGCTTCCTAATGGAAAACAAAATAAAACTAGGTCGTTCATATATACCATGAAGTATAAGGTTAAATATACACACAATGTTATCTAATGGATTGAATAATTTGTTATGTCCGTACTAAAACTAATTATTTATATCATCCTAATCTTGTACATTTGACAAATATCAATTATGGCTCTACCCTTCAATTATAGATGTAAATATTACTAAAAGGCTCATATTCACCATCTCATCAAGACTAAATGTTTCTCTTAGTATGATCCATATTATTATGATGACCCAAGTATCCTATACTATACAAAAATCTTAAAATATGATATACATCCTTCACTATCAGTTTCAAATCCATGCATATTTTTTATCCTTCTAGAAATTATAGGCCATAAAGGGACACTAATACTGATGGTAATGTATAGATACTTATCTAGTGTCCAACTCAGAAAAATCATCTGAATTAAAAATATTTTCAAACCTATAGGTTTTCCTAATTTCCTTATTTAACCCTACCATGATATATTTTACAAAGGTGTTTTATAAATATAAGTCTAAGCCTTCTCATTATTCATTTATAAAATGCCAAACAATCACTTACCAATGCACATTCAATAATTTTCAAAATTTATTTGTTCTAACCTATTCATCCCTATTTATTTATCAACCATAAAAAGTGTCTAGATCATTTAAAGAGTATCCCAAGAGTGATATTTTTTAAGTTATAAGCTATATCACTCTATACATATTCATATATTACATTGCACTATTGTTCATGCACACCCCCACACATAATGGATAAATACATAAGTCTGAGTCTCTCCTTGCAGTATTGGCTATAAGAAACACTTAATGATAAATGAGTTGTTGAGGTTATCTTGACATGGTTAGCCCACTATCCCATTTTTTGGAAAAATCGTCTTAAAGGTGGATAAAGATGAATATGTAGGGTTTGATCAATTAATAAGGAGTGACATCGCATATCCTAGATTTTAATATATGAGAAAAAAGGTAATAGAAAACCCAAAATAATGAATTTGGTTACATAGAGATCTATGTAAGCCCCAAATTTGGATAAGGATCTTACTTAGGTAGGTAGGGTTAAGAATATAGAAATGATAATGCACAATGGTGATAATCATATCTACAACAAGCCAATTAAATGATAAACTTAGATAAAAACATATGCTAAATTTATTAAACTAAGATAGGCTAAAAATAGTAAATAAAACTATGCTAGCTATGGAAATGAAAAAGAATAATGTATTTAGTTGGTTTAAATGCCAACACAATTCTAGATCTATAATAGGTATAAAGTAGACTAGAAGAATATTCTATAATAGTCACCAAATTCTAGATTGATTTTCTTTAAAGATGGGGACACTAGCATCAACCTTGGATGGTTCGTTTGATTCTACTATCTAAACTAGATATAGTTGTCTTATAAATAATACTAACTAAAAAATGATAAGACCACCTAAATTATTTTAGGTTGATCTTGGCCTTCACTCTAGTGCATTCATATCTGGGTCATGGACTATAATTCCTCATGAAATTAAAAAACCCTAGTTTTTAATCTTCATAATAACCTTACAAAAAATGGGTTAGCGGGCACATGGTGTTGAGTTGACCCCAAATACCCCTATGTTAATGATCACTACCTACATATCCAATACTATAAATATGTCCTCATACTAATGTAGTTCTCCCCTATGTGTTGTATTTTGTGTGAATCATGCAATATGTGGAAAGTAAGTACAATAATGATCTATTTTATACATTTGGAAAGTAAGTACAATAATGATCTATCTTATACCCTGGAAAATTAGACTCTTAGGATAATTATTTATTACTCTAGATTTGTGCATGTGTTATCCCTATGAGTGATATGAAAATAGGAGAAAATATGGAATCTTTTCTTTATTGATTTCTTCATTAAATTCTTTGATAAGTTGCCTTCATCTTTATTAGGTCTTTCTTAGGTGAGGAATTAATGAGGAGTGATTGTGAATATATATCACTCCTATTAAGAAATATATCACATTAAATTACTTATGTTAACCATTAGGATACATTTCATTTTCAAATTAGATGAATTTAAGTCATTATACACCTATGTTAGAGTAAGACACTATCATTGGCATAGGGGTTTCAGACTGATACTAGTATCTTGGTAGGTACAAAATAGGTATAGGATCAAAGATTTTAGTGGCATAAGATAAGCATATTTTAATAATTATTGGAAATATAAAAAAATTGGTTCATCAATATAATACTAGTCAGACCAAGAGATATGCTAAGGGGCACAAGATAGAGTACATGCAAGACTTTTGAAAATGGAAAAGGTCCATAAATAATATGAACATACAAGGTCTATGTTTTCTAAGTATAAAAGACTGAGGTTCTATATAATCCATAAATATCATCTAAATTTCCCCCCATTTAATAAATTAATTAAATTACTAGTTTGAATGAGATTAAATGTGTAACTGGGTATGTATAACACACCTTACCTTCACATGTATTCAAATTAAGTGATTTACTAGTGATTGACCTACAACCAAGAGCATGTTAATCTATATAGTTAGTGCATATGATATATAATTTAAATCATTTGAATTATTAAAATTTAAAGATCAAGGTTTAATACACCTATGTATCGATGCAACTTCCTTTCTTATTGGCAACTTAATTTGAAATATTTATCATTATAAATCAATGAAACTTAGATTAAGATAAATTTATAAATACTTAAAGTGAATATATCTATGGAGATAAATATATATTGGAAGTCACATGCCCCAACTTTATATAAAAGGTGAGTTTCCACCCATCAGTTGATATTAGCTAAACTATGTAACCTAATCATACTTATAACATGGTGAACATAAGTGAACAAAGTCAACTCATACTATCAAACTAGTGAGAATGGATGATATAATCAAGTAAAAATTAAAAAATTGAAAATATTGAGTGATTTAATCACCTCAACCATACCAAAAATTTAACTAACTACTATATTAGATTGGCTCAATACACTCTACAAAAGTCTAACCTACTGGGTGGTACCAGTCCCTACGAGTGTTTTAAAATCTAAAATTGATTTAGATTTTATAATATTAGGAATTCAATGCATAGAATACTCACCCTAGATATGTATCATTCTAAAAATGTGTATAATAATGTTACCAATGTATATAATTCTACAACAACTATGAATCTAAATTATATAACTATTTGCTTTGGCCAATTCAAAAATTGTGTAAGTGTGGAGAACATGTTTCCAAAGCATGCCCACACTAGATATGGAGAAATATAAAAAATGAAATAAGTTCCAATGTGGAAGAGTGTGGATAACATGCTTCCAAATCATTCCCCCACTAAATTTAATTGTGCAGATAAATAAGTGTGGAGAACATGTTTTCAAAGAATGCCCCCATTGAATCTAAAAACATGATACCAAAACATTCCCCCATTAAATTTTGGTGTGACAAATGTGGAGAAAATTCCTCCATGACATGCCCCCACTAATATGTATCCCCTTTAAGGTCAGGAAATAATATATTTTTTTAGTCAACTCACCTGAAAAGGATAAGATAATTGTAAAATCTATGAATGGAACCATGTAGCATATAAATGAACATATTTATGTAAATGTAGAATTGAATTACACATAATAATGTGATCATATTAATTCCCAATATGTATGATAAATATCATGGAAACATTGATATAGAAATAAGACAAGATCAACAAAAAAATAAACACACACACAAGATCACTTAAAATCAAGTCAACATACAATGGTCACATGAGACTACAAATAAGGGGCATGTTCAAATTTTGGACAATTAGAGGGAAATGACTTATTCAAATGTCCAAAAATTCAAGAATGGGATACTCAAATGTCCACACAATAAACAATGACATATTAAAATGTCAAAAAAAGAACACATAGGCATGGGGGCCACAAATAAAGGAACATATTCAAATGCTCAAACAAGCAAGATAATAATAAGGAAATAACCTGAAGGAAGTGAATAAATTAAATAATAATAAACCATCATAAACATATCTTAGTATCCCATAGATCAAAAGTGTTAGCAAAAAACATCAAGTGCATAGAATATCGAGTACCCTATGAAATGTATAATCATGGACAAAAGCATGTGTAAGTATGTATAATCTCAAACATGATAATGAAAATTGATCCTATAAACATATAACCTATGAATATTACTGATGTACATCTATGCCAAGGATTCAATGTTACAAAAAAGTAATGTATCTTAGTTTATTGTGTAGGTCCTAGAAGACCTTAGGGCTTAATTTAGTTTTGCGAGAAGGTTTATGTGACTACCACATTTAGTCTGTAATCAAACCAAAATGTAGGGATAGTAGTATCCTCATAATGTCAGAATCTGTCTAAATTTCTTCTTATTTTTATGATTAAAATTGCTTTAATCTTTCTAATTATTTCCTAAACTTAAACAAACATATTAATATTTACAATGAGTAGTAAGCTAAGGTGATTCATGTCAAAATTTTAAAAAAGGGAAGAAGGGTGTAGAAAGGGAGAATATTTGATTTACAATAAAAAATACCAACATATTTCCTTTATTTCTTTCTAATATCAATATAAATATAACTAACATTTATGACATTCTAGTGTTGGACTCAAAATACTATAAATGCAGTAGTGATTCTGGGTAAATAAAATGCATATATATGAAAGGTATGCTTTAAAATATTTACCTACAACAAATTACCTTAAGAACATTTAATTAATGGATAGAAAGACAATGGAGAATACATAATTTATTTTGTTAGATTAGTAAAAAGTACAAACTAACAAGATGCATTCAAAATTCTACTATTAGACTTAACCATTAGAAAAATGAAATCATCTATCATTTAAAAAGTTTTGAGAAACAAGAAAATATGAAAGTAATGAACAAAGAACAAATTATTAGTATTCATCTTTATATTTGCATTAATTTCAAAAACATTATATTCTAAAATACAATGAAGGGGAAACCCTCTCTATATATGCTCTTTCATGCTTAAGACAATTACATTAGATATAAAAAATAGAGTACATGACATCTATCAGTGGATAGAAGTCCCTCATGTTCTAAAAAATTGATGAATATTACCTATTCAAAGAGGGAATCTTTTATAATATATTGATCATAATAGAACATGAAACTCATTGAGGAAAAGAAGCCTATCACTTACTTTTGAGGTGCCATGATAGGATCCTACTAATTTCAACAGTGATGAAGCTCCTAGTATAGCTGAAGTAGAAGAAATTACAAGAGGGGTTGAAGAGGAATAATCTCAAATGATGTCCATTTGTGGCTTGTTACTTGCCTTCTTCTCAACTTCTATCTATATTTTCCATGCTTCAAAGCATCTCTTGTAATTATTATCAATAATTTCAAATATATAATGGGTTCCTTTATAAATTTGATGATGAGACCTGACATTACATTGTTCTTGTTCAAGAGAGGTATTATATCCTCATTGATTTCCACTACCTTTTCTCTTCTCTAATTGGATGATGTTACCAAATATAACATCTCTTATCCAAAGGTCACTCTTATAGCCATAGCCTATTTCCTAAAATTAATGATGAAAATTTAGAACTAGGATCTGAAAGCATCCTTGAAAATAATGGAACCATCCCTATTATCAAGGTGTTTGATTTCATCCTCTTTGAGTAGAGTTATAACTCTATCACCTAGTTGGGTAAGAGACTAGCCCAAGGATCTCATGTCATCAATCCATTAGTTTAAATCTTTCCTTCTTCCAATTCTATAAGACTAATCAATGCTCAAATCCTTTAATGGGATTAAGTTTAGGTCTTCAAATTTATTCATCCTAATCAACTTGACTAGGTTGATTACTTTGTTATCATAGATCCCATAGGTGCTCTCTTCCCTAAGAATCTTATTTCAAACTTCATCCCCTTTCACTTTGTACTGAGCTAGATTATTTAGGGTGTTAAACATAACCTCAACAACCCATTCCACCTTTGTGATTATCTACTATGATAATTTGGCTTTATATTGTTTTTCTAGCTCAGTTATTCTTTATTTCATTCCTTTCACTAATTTTATGGCTACATCACCATATGCCTTTAGAGCTGAGAGGAGATATTCTTTGTATTATTATTATTGACCAGGATTAACTCTCTTTTTCTTAGTTAATGTAAAAAGGGTTTCTTTATCCTCATACACAATTGTATGATCTAGATTAATCACCTTCCTTTTGGTTGGCCTCTTTATTACTCTAATATTATTGCCAAATTATAGTGATACCTATAGAGGGTCTACTATAACCAAATCCTACCTCTTTATTATGGATAAATGATATTCTTTTATCTAAGGTTTATCTAAAATGTTACCCTAATGTTGAGTATATGGTGGTAGTTGATGATCTAGTGTCAATCCTTGGAAGGAAGATGTTTGGGAAGTGATTGTGGATTTGATTGGGATGAAGGCAGAGCTAGGTGATGAAATGGGAAGTGTTACTTACAAAGACAAACAAGAACTAGTGATATCTAGAGCACTTTCCAGGAACAAAAGAACCTAAGGTATGAAAATAACAAGCCTCCCCTTTGGCAATTGAGGACTGAGCCTAGGCATGGGCCTATGAAAAATTGGGGGTATATTAGTCATCAAAGATACCTTTGAAGTGGATGATACCATAAAAGGATTGATAGTGGCTAAAGGGATAGTCATGGGCCTAATCATATGTCTAGTGAGGGGCCTATAGGGCATTAAGTTCATTTTTTATAGGGTTGGGAGATCACAGAACATACACAAAGGATATATACTTAAAAATATGGGATGAAAATAAACACACTCTTGATTAGTCATACATGGTTCTTCCTTGAAAAGAAGTAGGGGAGGTAGTTACGGTGTAGAAGCTATTAGTGTTATAGTATGTGATGTTATTGTCTTAATTAAAGATGGATGAGGCACCACCAAAGGTTTTGCCTACATTGAGGTAACATTCTAAATATGGGATAGGGTACTAGATGTCACTTTTGAAATAGAAACTTTTTTAGTATGTTTCCCAGTCTCATCTTTTCTCTTCCCCACAGTGGGAGACAATGCTTGAAATATTCTTTGACTAGGTTGAGGGTCAGTTGGTCTTTCTTCTTTATAATTAGCACCCTATTTGGTTGATGTGGATGTTCTTACCTAAGCACCTTCATGCTTGAAAAAATCATAAAAACATGCATATTTTAATCTACCCTTAACAAGAGGAAGGTTATCATCCTTCAATTTCTACTTTACCTCTTGATCATTTGCAACATTGAGGTAAAATCTATTTTCATACTCAATCTCATGGTGGTAAGTGATGCTTAAAGTTGACCTATACTTGATGCAATGTTTTAAATTTATATGTTTAAGGTCACATTTCCTATTGCTATATCTTTCCAAATTGAAAGTGGGCCTTTGCTTGGCAACAACAATGGTAGAGTTCTAATTTTCAATCAAAAACATGTCAATGTTAGATAGTTGAGGATGAACCAATCCTCTATTTTTATTCTTGTATAATCATTAAATCCTATGATTAATTGAAAATAAATTTATTACTCATCCAAATTATCTGGCATTATAATGGGTGACTTAAGGGGGGCTATATTGATTTTAACTATCCTCACCACTATGTAGTCTAGGTAATACCAATAGGCTCCCAAGGTACCCAAGGTTACTCAAATTTACTCTAACATCTTAAGTATGAGACTTTCATGTATTTACATGTACATTATAGATTTTAAATTCTTAACTATGTCCCTCATCTCTTGATTTTACTTGTACACTAACTTTTGAGAAGGTATGAGGCATAGTCCATTTCATCTTGGGATCCTAATTAGTGAACTTAGGGAATTTTTGGGTGGTGTAGATAGCATCCACTAAGTAGGAAATCATGTAAAAATTAACCCCTTGATTGGACATAACCTTTTTGATCTATGTTTTTATAGGATATAATTTCTCCTAAAAGGGGAGTCTTTACATCATCTATTATCATAGACAAAAGTAGAACATATTTCTCATCTACATGACTCGTGTATTTGACCCCATGTAACTGATTCATCATGGCCATTCCCATTCATACTCCTTTTTTTAATTGGGTGATGGGGATTTGAAATATTTTGTTTTTTCATATAAAATTTCCTTTGTTCTTATCCCAATCTCTCAAAACCTCCTTGATATCATGGGTTTAGAGCCATTGAGTCATAGTTTCCTAATTATATATAATCTATGGTTTGAGCAGATCATAGTAAGCCTAAAAATATATACCAATTATGAATATAATTTCTTAGCCCAAATTCAAATATTTAATCATATTATTAATGCACCTAGACTGAATAAACAAATGATAGACTAAGTCTATGTAGGGGAGTACCTATGGGTTATATTCTACCTTGTGCAAAAATTTCAGATTTGAGTGCTAAAATATCCAACATGTCCTTTGCTTCAATTTAACCTTCTTTATCATCACTATCTTAGTACACAATCTTATACACATGGTATAACAATACATTATAATGTTTATCTTTGATGGCCAATGTAATAGAGTTGAAATTGATATCCCAAAAGATGACGTTTGTCCTATAAGGGTAGAGGAATGGGAATTTTTATTTCTTGTTAGATCCATATGTTTTAAATTCAGCTAAGGTTTTAAATTTTATGATTAATGAGTTTACATATTGATTTGATGGTTTATGAATGCATATAATTCCTTATCAAATTAACATAATACTTCAAAAATATTAGTAGATAATGATTGAAGGTGAACCTATTACTTTGAGATGGTAAGCTTTGAACTTCATATTTGGAATCAAATAGAGCAATGTGAGTCATAAATGGAAATTTCCTTAACTTGATTTTATTTAAATCTTGAGTGGTTATTCAATTTTATTCTAATGACTTCAAAAATTTACTTTGAGGAATCAACAAATCATTGCCTTCACTTTGTCCATATGACCTATCATCACAATATTGACTTTTTCAATGAAGTGACCTAGATTTATACCTACCAAAATAATCCCCATCAAAATTTAATTTTCACCTACAATCGGTGATTTATGAATAGTTATGTTCTACCTAGGTAATGCCTTGTGAAATTTACTAAACACTTGGCACACTTTCAAGAACTTTAACCTTTTATTATGAATATTGATCTATCCAAGTGGATTGCATGATTATCTACCAAGTGTCATCTCTTAATTGAATTTATATTTTCTAATTTTATGTGTATAAACCCCTTTTACCCTTTTGATGACATGGCCTTGAAACCTCTACTAGTTTTCCAAGTGGCAAGCTCTCATTGGCTCACATTATCATGCTACTTTATTGTATGAAACTTTTAATAGACCTAATATGAGTGACACTTTTCCAAGTGTCATGTTTTGATTAGATCACATAGTCACCAGTTTTCATGGCTTACTTTGATTGTATTATTACAATGATACATGGGTCCACATGTCCTCAACCCATTGCTCCTAACTGCTGGGTAGCTTCCACATAGCATCTAGCTACCCAAGATCTAATGACTCACTGCTAAGTGTCATCTTGTCATGCAATCATAGTATTGTTTAAATTAAACATTGAACATTATCTATGGGTTCCATGAACAAGTTTCAAGTGACACACTATGATTGGGTCTCTAGCTTGTGGACTTTGTAACTTCTTTGTGAACTTGAAACATTGTGACTAAGTGATAAGTAGTAGACTCCCAATGGGTCATGGGGTCATGAAATTTGTAACTCCTCCTTAAACTTGAAATGTTGTGAAATAGGGTGAACTTTCACACTATGATAAGATCATGGGGTTGTGAGACTTTATAAAATAATAGGATCCTTGGAAGGTTATGACTAGGTGTCATGTTCTAATTTAATTATAACTTCTTCATGAACTAAAATGCCATAAATGAGTGCCAAGTGGTAGACTCCCATTGGGTCAATGGGTCACATAATTTTTAAATTTTCCTTGAACATAAAATGTCATAAATGAGTGCCAAGTGGCACACTATGATAGGATTTCTAAGTCAATCAAATTTTCAAAACCTAAAAGGAATATGATAAAGTCTAGAACTTTATGCGACTGAGTGACTAATGCATACAACATTATTGTGTGATAATTGAGGTTAAGTTGGAATAGTGTTCCTACCAAATGAAAAGTTTCAAAATTTATCAAATTTTGAGATAAAATAAAAGGAGAAAGTCTAAAGTTGTAAACTTTAAACATGAAAGCCAACTTGGACATTTATTTAGAACTCTAAATTAAGGTATGTCATAGTCTTGAATATTAATTTTGACATAGTTAAATTTGAACCATGATTTAGAAACCTTAATTAAGTAACTTTGGTAAATTTCTAGGGATCATACCTTGGATATTTTAGTGTAACCCCTCATAAGATAACTTTTAAACAAATCAGATCATTAGAAATTTCAATGAGCTAGACATTAATGAAATATTAAAAAATTACTTCTTTAATTATTTTTCATGGACTAACATGAATTTAAATATTTAAATTCATAAAAAAGGGGGTGTTTTATTCATGTTATTCCAATGGTAACATATTTATTAGGGTGAATGATCCAAATTTTTCATGGGGTCCCCATTTTCAAAAAATGGGGTGTGTTGATCTCAACAAATATCATGGTCAAAGAATCAAAAGTCCCTAATGTACATATTATATGAGTATATGGAAGATAAAACATATAAAATAGGAATAAATCATGTATTTGTGTATGCATGCATCATACTTAAATAAAATTTTGACACACATGTGTATGTATAATTAACTGATATGCCATCCATAATATAGAACTAACACATAGATGCTAAGGAACCAATAAAGTATGTAGGTTCCAATTTTTTTTGGGAATTTTAATTTTTTTTTCATTTTTAGGGTATTTTTTGGAATATTATGAAGAGGAAACATCATCTTATAATCTCATCCAAAGGATGGGCATATGTATCTCCCAAATCGGAATCTAGTATAAGGAATTTTTGGTACCACCAAGGAGAATGTATATGTGTAATATATATCACTATAGTAAACATGATGATATTTGTATGTATAATAGTATCTAAGGTCATGAATAATAATGGAAGGAATAAGGGTCATTAAACCCATCTTTATGTGATTTATGGTTATTTTGGAATAAATATAGTAGAAACATGTTTAGGTTTTCTCTATGTCTAAATATTTTGTTCAATATAATATTAGGATTTCATGGAACCCATTGTGTGTTTGTAACATAATGGAATCTCAATAATTATCCACTTAGTAAAGGGGATTGCCTAATGGTTACCCTTTTTAGTAGATTATCCTTAATAGTCTTGAAAATTAACTATTTGGGTATACATTTCTTTTGTTCTAGAGGATGCTCATATGGAAATCAATAAATTATAATTACCCAATTGGCATGGATGTATTTAACACATCTAGGAACTGTAGAAGGTAGTGTTTTAAGTGTATATATCTAAGGTCTTCCTAATAACTTATCAAAGATTCACATGGAATCTATAACTAAAAAGGTAGTAACCACATGTGTAAGATTGATCTATAAAGGTATGTCAATCTCACCAAGAACCTTCTGGGAGGTCCCATTGAATGCTCTAATTGATCTAGTAGAATGATGAAAATCATGATTATTATAACCCATATGCACAAGTAATGTCATGGTGCAAACATTTTCACTTTCACCATTATCAATAATAACACTATATATAGGATGGTGATCAAGAAATTCTCAAATAAATAAACAATGAAGATCAAAGTCATCATCCTTAACCTCTCTATCATATAAATTAATATAAGGTATCTAAACCATAAGAGGTATATGTAATTTATAAGTACCAATAATCCCATCCAATTAATTACCATAATGTGATTGAGGAAGATGTGCATTATATGCCATTTACACTTTTGGGTCCTTCTTATAATGGTCTTACAAATAATTCTTAAATATTTTATATTTCTAGTGATCACTAGGTTGTGAAATAGATTCCTTTTAAGGATCATCAAATGTAATTATGTGGTCATAAATAAGGTCCTTGGTCTAATGCTTCAAGTTAGAAAATATGTTCATAAAATGTCTTAGTCCCTAGTGATAATCACAATAACCATTTGCATCATATTATTTGGGTAGAGGTCTATTCATATCAACCTCTATAGGATGAGGCAGAGATATAAGATGACATTCTACTAGCTTTATGAGTAATGTAGTGAGATATTAAGGTAATCATGTAAATTATCTCCTTGGTGCATTAGATAAGACAAGATGATTAGGTTGTTATGAAACTATGTTAACCATGGTGGTTTCTTCCTTTTTAGGCATAGGATGCTTTACCTTATAACTAAGTTTGATTTCAAACTTGGTATTGGACATAGATACAATTGGTGTGTTTTCTACATACTTGAGCTTATTCAATGAAATAATCTTCATTTCATGGTCTTGTACAACATGGCATAAGTCATCAAAATAATTGAACTTATTGAAATAATGGACTCAAGTAAAGGAGAAAATAAAATTTATTTGAATATATATTTCAACTCTTTACCAAACATTATATTAGTCACTTTAGCCAACATTGTCTTGTACTTCAAGACATATTCATTGATAGGTTCATTTGTTCCTTGTTTAATTTTGGAAATTTGAGCATAGGAAACCTTTCAAGAAATATTAATGGAAAAGTGCCTGAAAAATTGATCTATAAGAGGTTTTAATGCTTTCATGGATTATAAAGGTAAATCATAGAACCACTTAAAACATACTCCTTAAGGGTTCTTGTGAATAATTTGTTTAAAAGTTTATTGTTGTAGTCATAATCAAGGCATGTTGCATACAAAGATTGAAGATGTTATTCATGATCACCCTTACCATCATAAAATGTACACTTAGGGGCAATAAAAATAGTTGGTAAAGGAGGAAAACATATCTTAGGTTCAAACGGATTACTTAACACATCTTGGGAATCAATATCATGAGGATATTTTAAAACATTTTATTTAATTTTTATAACCTTGTTATAGAAGGTATTTATAACTTGAAATAGTGTTTGAACTATGGACCTATAGGAATTTATATTATTAATTTGAGTAGCCACCAAAGGGGATGTAATCATGGTTTGAATAGATATAGAAACTAGTATTTGAGTTGAAACATTTGTTTGCCCCATGGTAGATGTATGAATATTAGTTTCAATAAATAAAGGTTAAAATACATATATTGTGCCTACATTAAAAGTATTAGGTTATAATGTGTTCAATAGGAGGGTTTTTGGTATGTGGGGATGAACCATATTTTGAATATCATGATTAAAAGATGAACCTATTTAGTCATCTATGATTTTTACGTTTTTAGTTTATAATATGGTTTTTAAGATTTCATCAAGATCTATAGTGTTTTGATGAATATGCTCACAAAAAAATGCAAGTGATTTCACTTTATCATGATTTCAAACTTGGTATTGGACATAGATACAATTGGTGTGTTTTCTACATACTTGAGCTTATTCAATGAAATAAGCTTCATTTCATGGTCTTGTACAACATGGCATAAGTCATCAAAATAATTGAACTTCTTGAAATAATGGACTCATGTAAAGGAAAAAATAAAATTTATTTGAATATATATTTCAACTCTTTACCTGACATTATATTAGTCATTTTAGCCAACATTGTCTTGTACCTCAATACATATTCATTGATAGGTTCATTTGTTCCTTGTTTGATTTTGGAAATTTGAGCATAAGAAACCTTTTAAGAAATATTAATGGAAAAGTGCCCAAAAAATTGATCTATAAGAGGTTTTAATGCTTTCATGGATTATAAAGGTAAATCATAGAACCAATACATAACATACTCCTTAAGGGTTCTTGTGAATAATTTGTTCAAAAGTTTATCATTGTAGTCATAATCAAGGCATGTTGCATACAAATATTGAAGATGTTATTCACGATCACCCTTACCATCATTAAATGTACACTTAGGGGAAATAAAAATAGTTTGTAAAGGATGAAAACATATCTTAGGTTCAAACGGGTTACTTAACACATCTTGGGAATCAATATCATGTGGATATTTTAAAACATTTTATTTAATGTTTATAACCTTGTTATACAAGGTATTTATAACTTGAAATAGTGTTTGAACTATGGACCTATAGGGATTTATATTATTAATTTGAGTAGCCACCAAAGGGGATGTAATCATGGTTTGAATAGATATATAAACTAGTATTTGAGTTGAAACATTTGTTTGCCCCATGGTAGATGTATGAATAGTAGTTTCAATAAATAAAGGTTAAAATACATATATTGTGCCTACATTAAAATTATTAGGTTATAATTTGTTCAATAGGAGGGTTTTTGGTATGTGGGGACGAACCATATTTTGAATATCATGATCAAAAGATGAACCTATTTAGTCATCTATGATTTTTGCGTTCTTAGTTTATAATATGGTTTTTAAGATTTCATAAAGATCTATAGTGTTTTGATGAATATGCTCACAAAAAAATTCAAGTGATTTCACTTTATCATGATTTCAAACTTGGTATTGGACATAGATACAATTGGTGTGTTTTCTACATACTTGAGCTTATTCAATGAAATAAGCTTCATTCCATGGTCTTGTACAACATGGCATAAGTCATCAAAATAATTGAACTTCTTGAAATAATGGACTCATGTAAAGGAGAAAATAAAACTTATTTGAATATATATTTCAACTCTTTACCTGACATTATATTAGTCATTTTAGCCAACATTGTCTTGTACCTCAAGACATATTCATTGATAGGTTCATTTGTTCCTTGTTTAATTTTGGAAATTTGAGCATAGGAAACCTTTTAAGAAATATTAATGGAAAAGTGCCCCAAAAATTGATCTATAATAGATTTTAATGCTTTCATGGATTATAAAGGTAAATCATAGAACCAATACATAACATACTCCTTAAGGGTTCTTGTGAATAATTTGTTTAAAAGTTTATCGTTGTAGTCATAATCAAGGCATGTTGCATAAAAAGATTGAAGATCTTATTCACGATCACCATTACCATCATAAAATGTACACTTAGGGGAAATAAAAATAGTTGGTAAAGGACGAAAACATATCTTAGGTTCAAAAGGATTACTTAACACATCTTGGGAATCAATATCATGAGGATATTTTAGAACATTTTATTTAATGTTTATAACCTTGTTATACAAGGTATTTATAACTTGAAATAGTGTTTAAACTATGGACCTATAGGGATTTATATTATTAATTTGAGTAGCCACCAAAGGGGATGTAATCATGGTTTGAAAAGATATAGAAACTAGTATTTGAGTTGAAACATTTGTTTGCCCTATGGTAGATGTATGAATAGTAGTTTCAAGAAATAAAGGTTAAAATACATATATTGTGCCTACATTAAAAGTATTAGGTTATAATGTGTTCAATATGAGGGTTTTTGGTATGTGGGGATGAACCATATTTCTAATATCATGATCAAAATATGAACCTATTTAGGAATCTATGATTTTTGTGTTCTTAGTTTATAATATGATTTTTAAGATTTCATCAAGATCTATAGTGTTTTGATGAATATTCTCACAAAATAATGCAAGTGATTTCACTTTATCATGATTTCAAACTTGGTATTGGACATAGATACAATTGGTGTGTTTTCTACATACTTGAGCTTATTCAATGAAATAAGCTTCATTTCATGGTCTTGTACAACATGGCATAAGTCATCAAAATAGTTGAACTTCTTGAAATAATGGACTCATGTAAAGGAGGAAATAAAATTTATTTGAATATATATTTCAACTCTTTACTTGACATTATATTAGTCATTTTATCCAACATTGTCTTATACCTCAAGACATATTCATTGATAGGTTCATTTGTTCCTTGTTTAATTTTGGAAATTTGAGCATAGGAAACCTTCTAAGAAATATTAATGGAAAAGTGCCAAAAAAATTGATCTATAAGAGGTTTTAATGCTTTCATGGATTATAAAGGTAAATCATAGAACCACTTCATAACATACTCCTTAAGGGTTCTTGTGAATAATTTGTTCAAAAGTTTATTGTTGTAGTCATAATCAAGGCATGTTGCATACAAAGATTGAAGATATTATTCATGATCACCGCTACCATCATAAAAGTTACAATTAGGGGCAATAAAAATAGTTGGTAAAAGATGAAAACATATCTTAGGTTCAAACGGATTACTTAACACATCTTGGGAATCAATATCATGAGGATATTTTAAAACATTTTATTTAATGTTTATAACCTTGTTATACAAGGTATTTATAACTTGAAATAGTGTTTGAACTATGGACCTATAGGGATTTATATTATTAATTTGAGTAGCCACCAAAGGGGATGTAATCATGTTTGAATAGATATAGAAACTAGTATTTGAGTTGAAACATTTGTTTGCCCCATGGTAGATGCATGAATAGTAGTTTCAAGAAATAAAGGTTAAAATACATATATTGTGCCTACATTAAAAGTATTAGGTTATAATGTGTTTAATAGGAGGGTTTTTGGTATGTGGGGATGAACCATATTTTGAATATCATGATCAAAAGATGAACCTATTTAGTCATCTATGATTTTTGCGTTCTTAGTTTATAATATGGTTTCTAAGATTTGATCAAGATCTATAGTGTTTTGATGAATATGCTCACAAAATAATTCAAGTGATTTCACTTTATCATGATTTCAAACTTGGTATTGGACATAGATACAATTGGTGTGTTTTTTACATACTTAAGCTTATTCAATGAAATAAGCTTCATTTCATGGTCTTGTACAACATGGCATAAGTCATCAAAATAATTGAACTTCTTGAAATAATGGACTCATGTAAAGGAGAAAATAAAATTTATTTGAATATATATTTCAACTCTTTACTTGAAATTATATTAGTCATTTTAGCCAACATTGTCTTGTACCTCAATACATATTCATTGATAGGTTCATTTGTTCCTTGTTTAATTTTGGAAATTTGAGCATAGGAAACCTTTTCAGAAATATTAATGGAAAAGTGCCCGAAAAATTGATCTATAAGAGGTTTTAATGCTTTCATGGATTATAAAGGTAAATCATAGAACCACTTCATAACAAACTCCTTAAGGGTTCTTGTGAATAATTTGTTCAAAAGTTTATTGTTGTAGTCATAATCAAGGCATGTTGCATACAAAGATTGAAGATATTATTCACGATCACCCTTACCATCGTAAAATGTACACTTAGGGGCAATAAAAATAGTTGGTAAAGGATGAAAACATATCTTAGGTTCAAATGGATTACTTAACACATCTTGGGAATTAATATCATGAGGATATTTTAAAACATTTTATTTAATGTTTATAACCTTGTTATACAAGGTATTTATAACTTGAAATAGTGATTGAACTATGGACCTATAGGGATTTATATTATTAATTTGAGTAGCCACCAAAGGGGATGTAATCATGGTTTGAAAAGATATAGAAACTAGTATTTGAGTTGAAACATTTGTTTGCCCCATGGTAGATGTATGAATAGTCGTTTCAAGAAATAAAGGTTAAAATACATATATTTTACCTAAATTAAAAGTATTAGGTTATAATGTGTTCAATAGGAGGGTTTTTTTTATGTGGGGATGAACCATATTTTTAATATCATGATCAAAAGATGAACCTATTTAGTCATCTATGATTTTTTCTTTATTAGTTTATAATATGGTTTTTAAGATTTCATCAAGATCTATAGTGTTTTGATGAATATGCTCACAAAATAATTCAAGTGATTTCACTTTATCATGATTTAAAACTTGGTATTGGACATAGATACAATTGGTGTGTTTTCTACATACTTGAGCTTATTCAATGAAATAAGCTTCATTTCATGGTCTTGTACAACATGGCATAAGTCATCAAAATAATTGAACTTATTGAAATAATGGACTCATGTAAAGGAGAAAATAAAATTTATTTGAATATATATTTCAACTCTTTACCTGACATTATATTAGTCATTTTAGCCAACATTGTCTTGTACCTCAAGACATATTCATTGATAGGTTCATTTGTTCCTTGTTTAATTTTGGAAATTTGAGCATAGGAAACCTTTTAAGAAATATTAATGGAAAAGTGTCTAAAAAATTGATCCATAAGAGGTTTTAATGCTTTCATGGATTTTAAAGGTAAATCATAGAACCACTTAAAACATACTCCTTAAGGGTTCTTTTGAATAATTTTTTCAAAAGTTTATCATTGTAGTCATAATCAAGGCATGTTGCATACAAAGATTGAAGATGTTATTCATGATCACCCTTACCATCATAAAACATACACTTAGGGGAAATAAAAATAGTTGGTAAAGGATGAAAACATATCTTAGGTTCAAATGGATTACTTAACACATCTTGGGAATCAATATCATGAGGATATTTTAAAACATTTTATTTAATGTTTATAACCTTGTTATACAAGGTATTTATAACTTGAAATAGTGTTTGAACTATGGACCTATAGGGATTTATATTATTATTTTGAGTAGCCACCAAAGGGGATGTAATCATGGTTTGAATATATATAGAAACTAGTATCTGAGTTGAAACATTTGTTTGCCCCATGGTAGATGTATGAATAGTAGTTTCAAGAAATAAAGGTTAAAATACATATATTGTGCCTACATTGAAAGTATTAGGTTATAATGTGTTCAATATGTGGGTTTTTTGTATGTGGGGATGAACCCTATTTTGAATATCATGATCAAAAGATGAACCTATTTAGTCATCTATGATTTTTGCGTTCTTAGTTTATAATATGGTTTTTAAGATTTCATCAAGATCTATAGTGTTTTGATGAATATGTTCTTAAAATAATGCAAGTGATTTCACTTTATAATGATATTTTTTTTAATTTTTATTGGTTTCATTAGACTCATGATTTTCATTATAAAAACATTCTTCTATGATAACCTCATCAATATGTTTTTTATTCTCAACATTGGTATCATCATGATCCATAGGATTAGGTCCCTCATTGATTTGAGACATATTTTTTGGTGGGAGGGGAGGCTCAATGTTTAAAATAGACATACCTCCAAATATATGGCTATGCCTAGGTTGCATGCAAATTAATATAAGAATGAAAAAAAAAGTAGACAATTCTAGAAACTTAGTTAACGAAAAACCCTAATAATAAAAAATATTTGCATTCATATGAATTGGGTTTGTCAGATGTTTTTTTTTTTTGAGTCTATTAGAAAAACACACAAGTGATAAAAAGTTGTTTGAATGTAAAAAGGTAATATTTAGAATTCAATAATATACAATAAATAATACATATTTTCCTAATTTAGCATGTGTAATATATATAACAATGAATGTAAAACTAAATGACTAATGGATGAAAAAGATAATATCTTGTTCTATGTTTTATTATGGGATATGATAATGATTAAGAATCATCACAACACTATAATAGAGATTTGGGTTCTATTTGTTCTAAGTTCTAACTTTTTTTAACCATTAGACACTTGTGTCTAAGTTAGACACATATATTGATGATAATGTCTTGATATTTACATAGGTGTTTAGAATAAAATATAGATCCATTTTTAAATCCATTAGTTGGATTTTTAAAGGATTTTTGTCACATTTTTCTTGATGTATTTAGATCTTTTGCATAGGATATCACTCTCAGTTTGTTGATCAAACCCCTAGGTTCACTCTTATTTTCCCTTGAATGATGCCCTATTAAAAATCAGTTAGTGGGTAAATGGTGTTGAGTAGACCCCAAATACCTATCTATTAATGATCATTTCCTACATATCCAATACTCTAAAGAGGGCCTCAGACTGATGTAATTCTTTCCTATGTGTTGGATTGTGTGTGAATCATGAAATGTTGAAAGCAAGTACAATAGTTTATTAGCTTTTAACTTGAAAAAATAGTCTCTTAGGCTACTCCTTTAGTAATTCAGACCTATGTATGTGTTATCCCTATGATTGATATGAAAATAGGTGAAAATAGGGAAGCTTTTCTTTATAATTTTTTTGATTAAATGATTTGATAAGTATCCTTAGTTTGTGATAGGTATTTATGAATATATACCACTCTTATTGAGAAATAACTCACATTAAATATCTTATGCTAACCATTAGAATATGTTTCATTTGAAAACTAGATAAATTTAGGGCATGAGACACCTATGTTAGGTTAGGACACTAGCATTGATGCAGGGGTGTAGGAATCATGTTTGTGTTCTAGCATTTAGCATATAGGTAAAAGCTTATAACTTGCAAGGGCATAATATAAGCATATTTCAAGAATTCTAGGCAATATATAAGGTTTGGGTCATCATCATAATATTTTAAAGACTAAGATATAGGCCAAGGGGCATAATATAGAGAAGTTGTAAGACATATGAAAGTAAGAAAGGTCCATAACTAAGAGGAAAATCCAAAGTCTAATTTTTCCAACTGTATAAGACTGATGAGATATATGATCCATAAATATTATCTACAGGATCCAATCATTATTCTATACTTGATATCTACATCACAATTAGACCCTGACATCAATGATAGTGTTTAGATCCCATGGTAATTTCTATGTATATATAAGTATAATTTACATAATATAATTATTTATCTAGAATATTAATCCTCCATACTTTCCACTCATTTTTAGTCTATATCTTCTTAAACATAGTAAATCTAACTATCATTCATATTTGATATTGAAATAAATTATTTCTCTTTTGAACTTGGTAATTTATATAGTTATCATATTTGAGTATTATAATTTAAAATATTAATTTATCTATGTTTGAAATTAATTGGCATACTATAGATTATTTTATCACCCTTTTGCTTGAACTATTTATATATTATTAGCCATATACACTAATTTCAACTTAAGGTTAAACACTAAACCTTTATGTCTCCTTATAAAAATCTTACCTTGCCCTAGGGTATTTAGACTCTTGAGGTTTTTAATTACTATTTTTTCAAATTTAATCTATTATATATATGCAACCTAGGTGTAACCTCAGATTAGTTGGTTTTCTATTGAATAATTGGACATTCCTCTATTACTACTTAATACGACTCAATAAATGAAGTATAAAATCATATGCCTAATGAGAGTGCCAATGATGAAAATAATTTTTTTTTGAAGTTATCATAGAATATGATTAAAATCATGAAAAGATTGAATCTAATGCAAATAATGAACATGAATGGATAGATCAAGAGCAAATGCAAGTTATTACTATCTTTTGAGAGCATATTCATAGAATTCCCAATTATCTTTATGAGATCCTCAAAATAATATTGAAAACTAGATATTCATAATTCATAAATAAATTATCCCTGCCCATGATTATATCATTGATTCATACATCTATTAGGGGAACAAATTATGTTTTCAAACCATTATTCCAAAAGGACTAAAGTCATATTGCTACATCTACATGGGGATAACAGATTCTTGAAATTAATTACTAATTTCAATTCCTATATCAACTCAAACCATTTTTATATCCCCTTTTGTTTTTTAGATTAAGGTAAAAGTAGGTTTTGAAGGGACCCCAAAACCCTTTAACAAAGAAATAAAGATGAAGCAATAACACCCAATAGGAAGAGCATTCCTAAAACTTACTGAAAATTAGCATCAAAATCAGGTTTTACAGGGACCTAAAACCACAGACCAAAACCATAAAAAAGATCACAGGTTTTACAGAGACTTGGAAACTCAAAATAAGTATTAAAACTAAGAACCAAATTTCAAAACTAGTTATAACATCTAAAAAAAGGGACCAAAACAAAAAAAATGGCATCAAAGAAGACCCTAGTCTTCTAATTCCAAGATCATCTTCACAGGCTCATTTCCAATCATTGTATTATCCTGTATGGATATTGCAGCTAAAGTAACAGCTTCTTGCAAGGCTTTCTTCCTTGAGCTCTGCCTAGTCCTCTTACTTGGCCCCTCCAAATATTTTATTTCTTCATTAGCTCATTTTCCAAGGTTAGCTGCAGCCGCACATATGCTTGAAGTAACCTCCTCCATTTTCATTCTACTTTCCTTAATGAGCCTTCTCAGATTATTCTCATAATCCTTAAGTTTAATTGGAATATCTCTCATTTACATCTCCAAATTATTGATTTTGATCCTATCAGCTTCCTGGTTATGTTGCATTATTTCTACTTTCTTCTTCAACTCCATTATTTCCTTATACATCCACGAATCAACTTGGAGAATAGCATCAGCTTTGAATTTGGCCAAATTCATGAAGGAAAGCTTAGTGTCCCTCTGCTGAGCATCACAATTGTCATTTTCATTCTCCTATGGAGAGGACTCATCCTTTTCAATCTGATCCTCCCTTTCCATCATTTTCTCCTCTTTTGTCTCTACAGGGTCTTCATGCTGGACAGGATCATCCTTTTCTTATTCCCTAATCTCCATATCATGATTGGAAACCAGAACCATATGTTCCTTTTCTCTTATCAAATTTGGATCATCAAGTAAAATATTTGTGTCTTTAACACTTCCCCCCAACACAGTCTGATTATCCTCATGATTATAATTATTCTGTTCTGTATTGCCCTCAGTTTTATCCCCTTCATTTTCTTTCTCACTTTTTTCTTCATTTTCCTGATAACCTTCCAAATTTGAACTAAAATCCCCAATTTCCATCCCTTCCTCTTCCTCCAAAACATTCTTCTCAAAACTTTCTGTGCTTTCCCACTCAAATTCCTCTTCAGCATTTTGTTTTTTAAAACTGGAGGGTTTTGGTTTTACTTTTTCTTTCCCCTTAACTTTTTCATTCTTTTTACACTGTGAATCCTTATTTTTGTCAAAATAAGGAGTCGAAGCTATGGCATTGTTTTTGCAAAAGCCCTCTATGATAAGAATTAGGCCTTCATGTAAAATAGGGTGAGATTCCTTCTTTCTATGGGCAAACAAACTTTGAAGCAGCGAAAAATGCAAATAGAAAGTGAAGGAAATTCTGTCTTTATGCCTAAAATGAATAAGAAATACAAAATGAAATTCATGAACTCTTTTTCTCCTACCATCTAGGATAAAATACTCATGAATGCAGCATAATACATCTCTCCAAATTCCTTTTATCTGCTCCAAATTGAAGAAATATCCATTCTTTTCCAGTTGCTTCTCCTCTGCATCCGTCTTCAAAATTTTTTTATAGGTCACATTGGAGATACTGGTCTACTTAGAGAATTTAATACCACCAATGGGAAGCCCTGTAACCTCGGTAATGAAATCCTTAGTAAGCTTCACAGTAACATCATGGAGAGTTACTTTGTCATCAACCCAATTTTTGAAGAATGCCATCGTAATGTGGGGTTTAGATCCATGCAATCGCTCCAAATAACTTACCACTTTCCCTTTCTAAAGAATATTCCATACATCCTGTCTATCCTTCTAGTCTTCACAAATTTTTAGCTCTTTCTTCCATGGTTCACCCTTCATATTGCAAAACAAACAATATTCCAACAACACCCAAACACTAAAGGCAGAAAAATGGACCCAATTGTTCTTTACATGAAATGGAAATCACCTATATGCTGACACATGTGAAATACACATTACATTCTCATGAATGTACCTATTTAGTGAAGGTAATCTATCCACCATAAGACCACTCCACTAAATCATTAAATTACTAATCCAGACAGATCTTTCCCTCTTTAGAATGAATGGCATCATAATTAATAAGTGCTTTGAGATCAACGTGCTTATTTAATGCATCATGCCATCTCACCTTATGCCCCGTTTGAAAAACATGATTAGCTATCCAGTCAACAACCCCATTGGCTTCTTGATATGTATGGGATATGGCCACTTTTTCAAACTTTAGACTTAAATCTTTAATCTCCATCACTGTAGCCTCAATAGACCATGAAATTGAGTTTTTGTTATTTTGGATGTTTACAATATTCAAAGAATCACCTTCCAACCATAATTCGGAACATCCCAACTCAACAGATAATTACTTCTCAAATATCTACTCTTAATCCCAATGGGTCTATAGTGAAATCTCTTCTCTAAGTTATAAAATATTTGGAAGACAAGGTTATCGATATTGAACAAAATGTTTTAAATTATCCTCATGTTATTAATTCCAAACATGTGATACATAATCCTCTTACATTTTAAATGTATTTTAACCCTTTTCAAAATATTTTTGTTGTACCCAAGTTCACATGTTATGATGAAAAGGGTGATCCTGAACAACATCTCCAATATTTCTATGTGATATGCCTTGACTATGCTTTTAATGATAAAATTTTGACCAAATTTTTTCCAAGAATACTAAAGGAATATGTTGTATTATGGTTCTATCATTTACCAATCCAATTAATTAGAGAATTAAAACCTCTATAAGATCATTTTATAGCACATTTATCTATTAATATCACTAAAAATATGTCATATACTCATATTGAAAATATTAAACAAAGAACAAAGGAACCTATCAATAAATCTATTTTGAGATATAAAATAATGTTGGCCAAAATAAAAAATTCAATGGAATATAAAGATCTTTAAGAGTTATTCAAACAAATTTTTCCTACCCCATTACATTAATCCTTGTTTTCAATATGTTCAAATATTTTGATGACTTATGCCATATTGTTCAAGACCATGAACTAAAACTTATTTATTTAAACAATCTCAGGTATGTAGAAAACACACCAACTACATATAATACTAGGATTCATATGAAACCAAGATATAAGGTCATACCTACATAATATAAAGAGGAAGAAACCATAATGATTAATGAAATGTTGAAGTAACCTAATAGCATCATCTTATCTAATGTACCTAAGGCAAAATTTACATGAATACCTAAGTTTATAACTTATTTATTTAATAATATTATGGAGTGTCATATCATATCTTTCCCTCATCATATAAATGTTGTCATGAGTTAACTTATAGCTAAAGGATACGATGTTAATCCCTTGAGTATTCTACAAATACATCTTATACCTTGAATCATAAGATCCAAGATATTATTGATGACCAAAATAATACCTTTGATGATCTTCATAATGATTCAAGTTCAAAACTTGATGATCACCAAAATTAGAATATATTTAACAATATTTTACAAGATCATTATAATAAAGATCTAGAAGTGTAAATGGCATACCTTTCACATCCTCATATATCACATTATGTTAACCCATTAGATGGGATCATTGGAATGTATACATGCATATTATATCATATAATTCAAAACCCTATATTGCATTTGATGAAAATGAAATAGTGGATGATGGCTCAGATATTTATTTATAATTTATTAGAGCATACCTATAAAATCAACCTATATATAGTTTTAATATCGATAATGGTGGTAGTGATGACATCTATATGATGACATTACTTACACACTTAGGATACACACATGATTATTTACACCCTTTTACCTAAATGGTTAGATAGTTCTATGGGACATCAAAACACATTATTTGTAAGATTGATTTACCTTTATAGGTTGGTCCAACACATGTGGTTACCACCTTTCTAGTTATACCATATGCATGGGTCTTTGATATGTTATTGGGATGACCTTGTATACATAAAATTTGCATATTACCTTCCATAGTACATGAGTGCATTAAATTCATGCATACCAATAGGGTAGTCATAGCTTCTATAATTGCATATGAACATACACTTAAACAAGAGAAGTTTCTTCCAATATAACTAATTATTAAACCTACTCAGGTTAATCCTCTATTAAAGGGTAATAAATAACAAATACCATTTATTAGGGGGAATAAATGAAAGGCCTTTTCACTAGAGATATATAGTGGATTACAAAGAATCCTCATCTACTAGGGTAAATTTTAGTGGCCCTTATAAAAATGAACTTGAGTTTTTTTTGGAAAATTTATAAGTATGTGTTTTGAAAGTCTGGTGAAAGTTAACGAATTATTTTTAGGCATGAATATGAGTGGACATGTAAAACATAACTTTATGTAAAATGTATGGTGATGTTCCACTAGACATAAAAATCAAATACAGATGGTAAATATTCTAATATTATTTGGAAATTTAGTCATATAATGATTATATATTACATATAATGGTGAATAAGCTCATATTGACTTTTGATGGAGTGGTGAATTATATTTATATGCATGATATTTATTTTAAATAGTAAGTGAGATGACCTAGAAAACCAACTTACACCATGATAATTTAGATTAATCCACATTGCTCACCACCCAATAAAATAGCCAAATGACAATTTCTAAAATCAAAATTAATGTTAATCTATGAATAATATCCACTAGAATTTACCCTATCATCTACTCTTACATAAAATATTCAATAACATAGAGAAAATAAATATGTTCCAATTATTTATACTCCAAATAAACCATAAATAATTAAATGATGGTTTCCATGAACCACTACTCTATAGATTGTTTCTTCTTGACCACATAGTACTATTATACATAATTAGAGTGCCACGTATTCTACACATCCATATATGAAATCTATACCTACTCCTTGGAAGTACCACTAGTTTGATGTACCATATTATAAGTTTGGAGCTATTAATGAGTATCCCTTAAGTGGTATCATAGGCTAGCCTTTTATTTTTAAATATTCCAAGAAAATACAAAAACATTCAAATAACCTAGAAAATAAAAAAATATTCAACATGTTCATAGTTATACTAGTTATTATACATATGTTATTTTATCCATTTAGGTATAAATCATATAATTTCATTGATATATATGCATATATTTCATGCACATTTGAGTTTGATACAAGCATACCTAAACACATTATATATTCCATTACATATGTTGGACATCTCTCCTACCTGCATCATATAGTATGTTGGGAGACATTTACTTATTTATTCATGATTGATACAAGTTACATAACCTTTATGATCATTTATACATTATCATGTTTGATATTATACACTAACACTTACACGTGTCTATATCTATGCTCATATCTTTCATAGTGTACTTGACATGGTATGTTAAATAACATTATTGCTAACACATATATGTAGGGACTAGTAAGATATGTTTAAGTTGGTTATTTATGCTTAATTTATTCATACTATCACTTCATTATATGTATTTAATTTATTTCTATTGGCTTTATTATGTAAAAATTGAATATTTTCCTTCCTTGCAGCCCTTATGTCATTTTATGTTAATTAGACATTTGAATATGTCATTTTATGTTGCTTGGACATTGGAATATGTCATTAATTTATATTTTTTATCATTTAAACATGCCCCATTTATGAAGTCTCCTTGGACAATTATTTTTTATTATAATGAGTGATCTTGTGTGTGTTCTTAATTCTTTTTTGATCTTGTATTACTACTCTCTAGATGTTTCTATGCTCCATATCATGCATCTTAATACTTAATGTGATCACATAGTATGATTTTCACTAATATATATACTTAGACATGTTATTCCTATATGTTACATGGTTCATACAAATATTATATAGTTACATTATCCTTTTGAGGTAAGGTAAATATAATATTATATCTCCCTCACCTCAAGCAGGCATATTAGTAGGGTCATCACATAAATGACGTGCCCTCCACATTAAAATATTTTCCATATTTTATTTGGGAAATGTAAAAAAATTACATCCACACTTACTCAATTTTCATTATTTCCAAATTTTAATGGAGACATGTCATAAATACATGACCTCCATACTTTCACAATCTCTAGTTCATTTTGATGATTCAATTATATACTTGGGTGAGAATCTTATCCATTGCACTATTTTAGTATAGATTTGAAACAATGTTTTTTATATTTATGACAAATATACTCTATTTGAGACATATTATAGGTGAATATTCCATATTATTTAAAAATAAATCATACATTTACCATTTATATTATTCACCAAGATGTACTATTATCGATCCTTTTTATGTTATATTAGTTGGTTCAAAATTTATAGGTTAAAGTGATTTATTTAATTAAAAATCACTATATTTATAATTTTGAGTCATTAAATCATTTAATATCACTATATTTATAGGTTAATTTGATTAAATCACTCACCATCACTAGCTTACATATTCACACTTGAGCTGTGAGGTTGAGATATAATGATCTTAATACTCATGCCACAACTCATCCTTAAACAATATTGTAGGAATAATACCTTAAAATATCACTCTAAAATTCTCCAAGGTTTGATTTTAAACCTCTTTCAACTCCAATGCTTCATAAGGAAGAATCTCTACCTAGTCTAAACATCAAATGGAAACATGGTTACATCAACACAAAGGTGTACTCCTCCCTTTCTCTCTTTCTATTAAATCATTATAATTATTTCAAATTTAAGATTATATGAAATGATTTATATTGTAACATGCTATTATTTATAGGTGATACATATAAAACCACTCAAAGTGGGATTAAAAAAAGGCAAGGTGTGTTGTACACATCTAGATAAAAATATATTTGATTTAAACTAGTAATTTAATCCTTATGAATTAATATATTAAAGGGGGGATATACATATTAAAACTTAGTATTTATAGCATATAATTATTTTACATTTTATAAATATCAATCAAATATCTAACCTTTAGTATTATACCTATCTACTATCAAATAACTCGTATTCACCATCTCACTATGCCTAAATGATTATCTCTTAGTCTAATCCATATCATTTTTATGACCCATGTCTCTTATACTGAAAAAATAAAATAAAATATGATATAAATAATAAATTTTTAGTTTTATATCCATACCTATTTTTTAAACCTATGGACATTACCAGCCATGGAGGGACACTACCATTGATGGTAGTGTTTAGATCCTTATCTAGTGTCTAGTTACCAAAATTCATCTTAATTGAAAATGTTTTGAAACCTAAGGGTCTACCTATTTTATTTATTGAAACATACCATTATATATTTTGAAAATGTGTGGTATAAATAAAATTTTAAGACTTCTCATTAATCATCTAGAAAATACTAAGTAATCACCTACTAAGGCTCATTCAATCAATTGAAAAATTGATTTGTTCTACCTTACTCATCCCTATTTATTAATCATTCATAGGATAAATCATACAAAAGGTATAAATCATTCAAATATAATTCCATTAGTGATATTTTCCAAGTTATAATATAGACCATTGCATGCATCTTGATATAGTATATTACACCCTTATGTACACATGCTCTCAGACATAGGGGAGAAATACATAATTATGAGGTCTTCTTTGAAATATTAGATATGTAAATAGTTATTAGTGATATATCCGTCATTGAGGTTAGTTTTACACCATGATTCCATTATCCAATTTTTTGGAAAACTCATTTTAAGGGTGAAGAAAGGTAAGAGCTAGGGTTTGGTCAATTAGTAAAGAGTGACAACCTATATTAGATATCAAAATATATTCATACAAAGGTGAAATATAACACATAATATATAATTTTTTTTCATAGAGATCCATTTATTATTTCATAATAGACATCTATGTCATAGTCATACACTAACATTGATAGTAATGTCTAAATCTGATGATAGTATGTGTGGCTACAAACTTATAAATTTTAGAATATGAAAACTAATCCAAAATACTAATTTGACATAATTTCCACATATTTATAGTATAGATATGATTTATTAGATTAAATCCAACTCGTTATGATTTCTCTTTGGTATTTCAATCAATCAAATATATTTTTAAATTTAGTACTTTATATAATTATCATATCTCAATATTTAATGCAAAATATTCATTTATCTAAGTTTGATTTTTTTGTCCTAATATATATTATTCTATCACCCTTGTGATTGATATATTTATTATATTATTTACTCTATATACTCATTTTAATTTATGTTTAAACATGTTAGTAGACATCACACTATAGATCAGGTAAAATTGATTACCACTTTTCCCAAAATGATAACTCCTTTGAGTTTTACAATGACAAAAAATAGTTAGAACCTAGGGGGTGTGTGAAAAAATAATTAAATATATGAGTTTATATATTTTTGAATAAAAAATATTTTAAACTTTTGTTTAAGCCACTATTTAAGACTTCTAGATGAAATTTTAGGTTTTGGATACACAATGTTTTTGAGGTTTTAAATATTTTTGATTTGGTATTGGATTATTTTCTACCTTAAAATCAGGAAAAAAAAATTAAATATGAAAATTAAGTATGATGAAAAAAATGGATTTCATTGATATGGTATTTTAAATAAGTTAACATATCTTTATGACCTAATTCTTGCTACTTTGTAAGTTACTCAATGAATTGTTTTTGTGTAATATATAGACCAAAAATGCCTAGTTTTAGAAAAAAAAAGTTTGGAGCACTATAATATTTGTTTAAAAATTATTTAATGGTTTTTTAAATACTAAAATTCAAAATGTTCTCAAAAATATTTTTCAAATAATTCCTCATGTAGATATATATTTCATATAATTACAATTCTATGCATAAATATAAGAAAAAAATTAAACTTGAAAATATATGATGGATGGATACAAAAATTTGAGTGGATGTTTCAAAACATTTTTATGGATGTGCATGAAAGTTTTGAGATTATAAATATTTACATTGTTACGACTACATAATCAATTATGTTTAGGGTTTTTTGGTGGAAAAATTATTCAAATGTTATAAAGTTTTAATTTATTAAAATTTTCTCTAAATTTTTATAATAAATATACTATCATCCCTAAAATTTAATGATAATTAAAAATTTGGCTTAAAATTATTAATTTTGTTTTTAAAAATCAGATTGAACCTATGTGAATCTATGCATAATATATTTAAGGTCAAATATTTTTTCTCCTTAAGGTTCACTCTCTCCTTGGAACACAATTGATGGTTAAAATTCTTTGTGCCTAGGTGATTTAATGCATATTCATATAAATATGGCATTGGAATGATGGTATGTGGGATAGAAAAATCTATCTTTTTGATTTATTATTTTTTTTCTTTTTTAGAGTGGAAATTCACTCAAGCCTTCCTCTAGAAACTTATATGCCTCTCTATTATAATGTTGATTTAGATGATGTTGAGCATTTGTTTATGGATATAAATGGATTATATGATTATTTCACTAAATAAATGAAGCTTAAAAAATGAGATCAAAGGCATGGTATAAAAACATGTCCTCCACACTTAAATCAATTTTAAATTTGCTATATTTAATATTTATATGGTTCAAATACATATTTTTGGCAACATTGGTACTATTATTATACCTAGATTTCAGCTTGAGACACGTATGAGGTGTATATTCCATGCAAAGGGAACCTTAAATTTATAAATAAAATAATATTCCAAATTTAAAATACTATTATGGACTTTTATCATACCCAAGAGGGACTATTATGAACTATTATCGATCTAATATATTATAGTATTTGGTTCAACTTTGGAAGGTTGAGTTGATTAAATCACTCAATCTTACCAAACTTATAAGGTATACTTAATTAAATAATTTAATTTCACCAAGATTATAGGTTATATTTGATTAAATCATCCACCCTAATAAAATTTATAGTGTGCATTGATTAAATATCTCACAATCACTATATTATGCACACATTTATGTTTTAATATTGAGATGAAACAATCCCAATGTCTATGTTAAAACTCACCTTTACACCAAGGTTGTGGCATGTGCCCTCAAATCTATCAATCTATATTTGTGTGTGTGTGTGTGTGTGTGTGTGTGTGTGTGTGTGTGTGTGTGTGTGTGTGTGTGTGTGTGTGTGTGTGTGTGTGTGTGTGTGTGTGTGTGTGTGTGTGTGTGTGTGTGTGTGTGTGCATGCGTGTGTGTATGTATATATGTATGTGTATATATATGTATATGTAGGTTAGTAATTTTACTAATATTAGCTTCAATCCTTCATAATGAGGTGTACTCTCAAATCAATTAAAAAAAATACAACATGGTTGCATCAACATACATGTGTAGTCCTAACCTTGATATTCTTACTTTCAAGCATTTCAAATTGTTTAAAATTTCATATTTCATACACTAATTATATATGATAGCTTTCTCTTAGTTACAAGTCAATCACCAAAAAATCACTCAAGGTTAGCTCACATAAAGGTAAGGTGTGTTAAATCAACTAGGTACACATTTATTTCATTTAAACTAGTAATTAAATTACTATATTTGGGTGGTGGATGTATATAATAAATTATGATATATGTAGTAACTTAGTATTTTACACATGGAAAATACCTATCATGATTATATTATTCATTTATAAACCTTCTTATTGTTAAAAATCTGATGTTCACTATCTCTTTGTGCCTAATTTATTATTTGCTAGTCTGACCATTATTATTTTTATGGCCAAGCATTTCATAGAATCAACTAGGTACACATTTATTTCCTTTAAACTAGTAATTAAATTACTATATTGGGGGGGGTGTGGGAATGTATATACTAAATTATGATATATGTAGTAACTTAGTATTTTACACATGGAAAATACCTATCATGATTATATTATTCATTTATAAACCTTCTTATTGTTAAAAATCTGATGTTCACTATCTCTTTGTGCCTAATTTATTATCTGCTAGTCTGACCATTATTATTTTTATGACCAAGCATTCCATAGAGTGAAAATTCTCTAGAATTTATTATTACCATTCAATAAAAATTTTATACATGTACATGTTTTGTAGCTCTCATGACACTTGTGTCTTAGCTAGACACACATATTAATGCAAGTATCCATTTTATTAAAAAGTGTTGAGTGCCTAAAATTCAAACAATTTTCATAGGAAATGTATCCAAAAGTTTGGCCAAAGTGATTTAATGTGAGATATTTCCAAAATTTATTGGTATATATACAAACCAACCATCATTCATTTCTCACTTGGAAATAACATACAACTCACAAGGAAATCACATAATCAAACATTAAATTGAGCTATCCTACCCTATGTGTCCCTATTTATTTATTAATCATGGGATCAATATTTATATAGGTCTAAATAATTCAATGAGTATCCCATAAGACATATTTTATAGGTTACAAGCTAGGCCATTGCATGTCTATGCTTATCACATATTTCACCCTTGTGCACACACAAGACAAAATGTAAGGGATAACTACATAATTTTGAGGCCCTCTTTGGAGTATTGTCTAGGTAGGAAATTCCCATTGATAGAGGAATATTTAGGTTTAGATCAACATCATGATCCCATTATCTCATTTTTTCCATAGTCACTCTAAGGGTGAAGAGATAAGGATTGATAATTTGATAAATAGTGATAGCCTATATACACAATTTTAAGACATTAGAAGAAATATGATATAAAAATAAGATGGCTCCAGTTTCTCACATCTAGATCCTATCAAAATTTTGTACAATACACTTGTGGTATGGCTAGACACATGCATTAACACATTATCCATATATGACACAAACATCCAATGCCATAAAAAGGATATTCCTAGAATCTAATGAATAATATAGAATCATGTTCTAGTACACTTCCAACCTATTCATACCCCAACCTACATGCATGTAATAAGCAAACAAAGTCTCATTTTTTTGCAATTTATTAAAATATATATTAATAGTTTTATTTTACTATCTTTAGCAATATCAATTGTATAAATTTAAAATATTATTTACCTAAGTTTTTCATTAATTGACATATTAGATTATTTCACCACCCTTTTGTAAAATTTAATATAACCTTCTTAACCCTAGATACCACAAATATCTAAATTTAAGGTTAAATATTTTGTGAACCTGACCTTTGAGTCTCTTTATGTGAATCTTAATTTTCCATAGGATCTTTAACCTCTTGACGATTTTCATTGCTATTTTTTCCATATTTATTATATTAATTATATGTAACCTAGATATATCTATAGATTAGGTGGTTTTTCTATTAAACACTTGGAACTTTATATTGTACCATATAATATGGATTAAACACATGAAGTATCAAACCTTGTGCCTAAACCAAGTGCCAACAATGAAAATTAAAAAAAAATTAAAGATGTTATCATATAATAAGATTCTAATAATGAAAAAAATAATCTAATTAAAAGATGAATATAAGGTGAAATTTATTGATTTTTTTTATTGTGTATCTATCAAAATCCTCAACATGTTGAGTAGATCCTAAAAACATTTTACAAACTAAAAATTAAAAAATATAAAGGTGAACAATGTAAAGATTGATAATTCTATTATAACTATGTGACATCCACATATTCATGTCACCCTATACTTTAATACATCATCAATCGTATATATAATTAGGTTATGATTTATTTATTTATGCCATTATTCCCCCAAAAAATCCTAGTATTATTACATCTTCCATCAGAAACATTGGCACCTCAACCCAATTACTAGTTTTAATGTATATGTCAAATCAAACCATGTGTAAACCTCCTTTTTTGGCTTCTCAAACTTCCAATATTATAAATTAAATTATAAAATATTTTTCCAAATTATTAAAAAAATTAAAGCTAATGTTACTTGTTGAGGCAATGCTTGACACAACCAATAATTAGGTGAGGGTTGTTGGGCCCTGCCTCTCCTAAAAGGAAAAAAATCTTGTGAGGAAAATGATTCCCTAAGGTCCAAGTCTTGTATAATGGTATTCACTAAGTTGGTTGATGTGGAATAATCCATAAAAGGGGCCTATTTTAATGAAATGAGATGTAGTTTGATTTGTATAAGGAATTCATTTAGAGGCTATATAATGTTCTTAGATGTACTTATAAAGTCTAGCCTCTAATAGAAATCAAATTTATTGAGATTTGCATATAATGAAAATAACTATTTTCTTTATTAGTTTAACACATTCATAGATAAAATGATGATAAATATAATATGAAATAGAGATCAAGATAAATTTTTAACTTGAGATTGATTTTTGTTCCTAGACTAAATTGATTAAAAATAAAGTGCCAAAAAGTAGGGATAAAGAGATAAAAATCCTACTACCAACATAAATGAATCTGGAGTCATCTGACAGAGTGAATCTTATGAAACAAAATTTTAGTTAAGCCAAACCTATCCAAAATAAAACTAAAGATGTGTAATATTTTGGGTTTAGATACCCAATTTTGGCCACAACTATGTTCTAACTAGACTTCAGATTGGTTTCTACCAAACTATGTAAATTAAGCCTAAGAATCATTGAGTTTCCTAATTGTGTCTATACATAAAACACTAGTACCCACAATCATGTTGAGTCATACCTATTTGGGGTATTATCCTATACATAATAATAACCTACAATGAATTCATCTCTAGTCAAGTTTTGACCTAATAAATTGATAGATTAGCCTTTGGAGTCATTAAGCAAGGCACTTAAACAATTCCTAAAATGCAAAAATGCTAAGCAAAATAACTTAACTAAGAAAATAAAATTAAATACTTAATTAAAATTTACATGTGAAATTAGTGAATATTAATTTTTTAAAAGGAAAATTCAATAAAACTGAGGTCATAGTGATTTCATCATCCTGAAAGTCAAGGAATTAACCATATCTCTATTAAAGCCTTGAATTCAAAAATAAAGGGCCATGCTTAATAAATAGGATATCTATCCCAAATATTAATTACTTGTCCAATCCATAACTTGACCAGGGTTAAACTAAACCTAATAAAAATTAAATATAACCTAATTACACTTATTTTAAAGTTATTAAGAGAACCTCTAAATAAAAGCTCTAAGGCCATTATAAAAAAGGATCTCAATCCAAAGTTTTAATGTTAAGTTGATGAGAGAAAAAACTTTCTTGTAATGCTATAATTTAAAAATATTGATAGATTGATACATATTACCAGAGCCAAGCCAAATATTTCCAAAGTGATAATGAGAAATGATGCATGGAGCACCATTGTCAAAGACTCTTTGAGCACATGATTTAGCACATTCCTCCAAGGCCAATGTGTAACTCTTGATCACAAGTAAGGTGAAGAATACTTGTTTTTTCTTCTTTTATTTGTCACTTAAATTTTCTCTTACTCATTGAGTGGTTAGGATTGAGGTGTTAGATTTATTTATGTGTTTTAATTGAGGTTATCATACTAACACTTGACTAACTCCCCTCTTGGATTCTTATCTGACACTAGGGAGGTTGACTATGCGTAGAAAAGGCATAACCACCATAAAACATGGATAAGAAATGACTAATTAGTCTCAAAAGCCTTCAAATTATCAATATTTTGCTTTTGATTAACAAAGTTAGGGATTCATAAAATCATCTAAGTGTAATAGACACATTTAAAGAAATAATACTAAAGCATGAGAGGGATAAATTATGTTATAAAATAATAGTAATGCATGAAAATGTTTGGTTCTCTATGTCTCTATTATAATTTAAAAAGAGCCAGCTATGCATAGCATACTATAGTCCTAAAAAATGTTAGCCTTAATTAAGGATTTATAATTCCTATAAATAGGAATGAGAGAGGGATTCAACATTCAAAATTACAAAAGGGAGGTAAATCATGATCCTTATAGAAGTAGTTGAGAATTCAATTTCTATTATACACCATGCTATTACAAACATGGGAGTAAATTATGGTAGATAAGTGTATTTCAAAGTTATTGGGAATGACTTGGGATTTCCATTTAGGTTCCTCTTCATGGAAAATTTGTCCTTAACACCTCTTTCTATCTTTTCCAAAATGTCCACACCATGTATATATTCAATGCCACCACATAGGTTGCCTTTGAATTTGTCATATATGCTAACTATGCCTTTTTATATTATCAAATGTGAGTTGCATTTCAAAAATGAGATATTCATAACATGGGGTCATCTCACTCACCTAAAGCTCTGATGGTTTGAAATACTACATAAACCACCTCCAGGTTGTAGATCCATGGGAATTCACCTCATGGTGTCATATCATTCACCTAATTTTCTAGAGTCTTTGATTTTTACTAATTCAGCTAAGATCAACATGTCACTAGGATCTTTTCACTTAGAATTATCCTATTGATCCTCTTACTTGAGGCTTAAATAAATATTTGAATCTCATGGATTGATAAAAAGATACCGCATGGCTCTAGTGAAATTTATAAAATCAACTGTGTTAAAAGTTATTTTAAATAGGTTGGAGCTATCAAGATTTGTAAGTGATTTCCACGTAGTGTTAGGTTTCAATTTAGGTGCTTGTGAGTACAAAATGAAAAGGAAAAGTTAAAATTTTTAAATTTAAAAGCTAATGTCTATGAAACTTAAATGAGAAACTACTAAGTCATTGAAATTTTAAAATGGCCAAGTCTTTGAAATGAAACAAAATGGGTGAAAGACTTAGCAAATTGAAGCCATTTTGAATGGATATAAAACCAATTTAAAATAAAATATCAACCTTTTCAATGAAATCAACTATGATAAAAAAAATGAAAAAAGCAACTTTTAGTCCATTTATATTAGATTTGAAGTATAAATGGATTGAAAAGGGGAAAATCTATGAGATAAAAAGTAGTTGTTTCAAAAGGACCCTAGTAATATTAATCCCCCATTTTAAATAAATTAACTAGTTTATAATTAGAAATAAGTATAAATACTTATCTAGTTCTCATGGAACCAAAGTGGAAATGGGATGGATTATCAAGATTAAAAAATATAAAAGTCCTTAGAGAATTCAAATAATTCTTGTATGTACTTTTTAGACTTTCCCCAACAAGGGACTTTCCAAGAAATGTCAAGATGTATTTTCATATGATTGAACATTCTAGTCTAAGACACATTCATGAAACTTACCTTAATAACTCTAGAAACAATTCTTGGACCAAGTATTTTAACATGAAAAATCATTGAAAATAAACACATCGAATCACTTGAAACTTATTATCTAGCAGATGATGTTGGGCCCTAAATATATATAAGTATAGGATCCATGCCAACATAATGGACACTTAAGCATGAGGAAATCAATTATTATGATTTTTATTTTATAATCTTGTATTTCTAGTTGGCAAGTAGCTAACTCTATTTTGGCTCAATCATCATCAAGAAGCAGGGACACGGGATAGACATAACTCATTAGAAGTAATTTAGTAGAGCTGAAAAAATGGTTACATCCAAAACTATCTCAAAAAATTGCATGATCCATTCACCATGGCACTAAGATGCCCTTAAACACTATAAATCCAAGTGGAATCTAGTTAGAAAGAGAAGGAGATTAGATTAGTGAATCCCTATAGGATTTATGTGAGATGCTAGGCTTGCTAGTAGAGCTTAGAGTTTAGTTTGGAATGCCATTGAGGCTCCCCATTGTAATGCCCAAGCTCACTTATGAGCCTCTAATCCTTTAAAAACTATAATAATAACACTTAGTTTCTATTGATACACACACACACACACACACACACACACACACACACACACACACACACACACACACACACACACACACACACACACACACACACACACACACACACACACACACACGCACGCACGCACGCACGCACACACACACACACACACACACACACACACACACACACACACACACACACACACACACACACACACACACACACACACACACACACACACACACACACACACACACACACACACACAAATACATATATACATATACACACTATGTGTTTGAACCTTGTTAATGTTGGATAATGTTATGCCTAATGAATGTTAATCTAGTTTACATGGTTGTAACCATAGGTTTAAAATGAGAATGGTTTGCACAATGATTTGATAGATTGAATTCTTAGATTTATATTATTTATGTTGAGCTCCTATAAGACTTTGACCTAGGCCATTCATGGTGTTCCTATAGCTCAAGATGACATCAACAACCTATATAGAAAATGCTCTAAATATAGAAAGACTCTATGCCTCATAATGATACCTATAACAAAGTATAATCCCAAGCATAAGTCCTTCATATAAGTAACCCTTTAAACCCTATAAGCACATCAATGGTGATAAGTTAAGGAAACCAAAGGATTGCACCCATGAAGCTCTAAAATTAGATCACATAGGATTTCACTTAATAGATAGTTAGAACCTTCATAGAATGGCTTGCAATAATAAATGCACAACTCCCATTGTACTAACCAAAGTCCCTAGAGGATAGAGTTGTGTCATGGCATAATTAGCCCAACACAAGTCCTTTCTACATTGTGATTTGGGTGAGCCCATAAGGCTTGCACTTTATGTGAAGTGATGCAAATGGGTTTGAATGAAAAATACTGAGCACTATAGGATTAGTCAAGGCTTTCACCATGTTGTAATAAGTCTAGATCTAACTTAGATAGCTAGATGAATGCCTAATAAGGCTTATGACTAAGACCCCTAATTTTCTATAAGATTTTGGTTTTGTTGCTAGGACTTATTGAATTTTATTAGTGCAATAGTGCACCGTAATGATGTTCTAACTCTCCCTTGAGAACATCAAGAACTAGATGAAATAAGTGGAAGATAGATTTTCACTAAGTTATATAACTTATAGAGGATAAAAACTAATGAAGTGGGTCTAGACCCACCTATATGTTTCCCTATATGAGTTTTTCTTTTGTGAACTACTAGAATATGTATACCAATGGTTGGCTACTTATGCAATACATAAAATTTGAAGCTATGGATAACACCTTGAGTAGATAAAAGAGTGCCTATAAAGGCTTGAGATATTAGATTCCACTTGGCCTATATCCACATAAAAATGGTGGAAAGGGGTGATAAATATCTACATGCTTGAATTCATAATATCGACATACTTTGTCCTTGAAGAAGCATAATATCAATTCTTGTGTGAACCTAGAGGCACATTTATGAGAGAGTTTGGCACTAAGTTGAAGAAGTTGATGGTAGATTATGGATTTGAAACCATGAGGATGGAATACTAGAGTCCTCTCACATATGAGTAGTGTAATGGGGAAGAAGGGGATGTGTAGGTGAGGTACAATGGAAAGGGAAGAGAAGTTTAACACCTAAGAGGTTAGGAAATAGGTTTATAAAAAGAAGAAGAATAGGCTGATGGAATATTTAGAACTTGGAAGTGTTGAGAGGACCCATAACAAGAAATATGGGCATGGGGAAGGATCTCTATGATAGAAGTAGTGCCTAGAAGAGGGAGACATTAAATCCATAAAATAAGCTCCATATTTGATAGGTGAAGAATACTCAAGGTCCTTGCATATTTTGACCATTAGAGATTCACAAGATGTACCTACCCCCTTTAGACCTATAGTGTAAGATAATTTGTTGGTTCCCTCATAAAAATAAATAATATTGATAACTAACACCATTGTCAACCTAGATTTTGACCATTTTTTAGATTTAGAACATAATTTTGTGATTGAAAAAGCTATTCTTTATAAGGAGCTAAGTGAGGATACCTCTAAACCTTGGGATACAAGCTCGACCAAAAAAACCATGAGCATAAGCATTCAAGTCTGACTAATGTCAGTTGTATAGCTTTGAAAATAACTAGAAGAAGTGGCCCCATGCCACTAGTTATTAGTACAATGCCATCATCTTTTTATAGTGCTAGTGGTAATGATGGGACTAGTGTTTAGCCTAGTGGCTTGAGGCATTAGAGGACCACTGCCAAAATAAGTACCAAGGGGATAATCACCTTAGATATTAGTTACTCCCCTACCCTAAATTTATTATGAAATGGCCATGTGTATACCTAAGTATCAAGGCATAGATAATGCCTTAGAGCATGTGCCGAAGTGTGAACTATAATGGTATGTTCGAGGTATAACCCAATCTAAGCATAAGGCAACATAGTTCATGACAACTTTACTTGATCATACCCATACTTGGTATAATAATTTTGATCCTAACTAGGCTATGGTTGATTACAACATCCTAAAGGAAGTCTTCTTAAAATACTTTTATATACCTAAGTTTGATCAGTAGAGCATCATCATGCTCAAGGAGATTAACTAGGGATTATCATAAAGTATACACTTATATGATGCTATGTTCAAGCTATTCTTTCCAAAATCCCTTATGATATTCACCCTTCCTATCATGCATAATGGTTTATTAGGGGATTTTTAGTACCATTCAGAAGGGCACTATCTATGAAAATATTCATACATATTTGGGAAGCACTTGAAGCTACACTTAGGGTCAAGGTAGTCAAGAGCACTGGCATAGGAATTAGCCCTTTCATGGAGGTGTAAATTGCATCTATGGCCTCCCAACTATAAAATTTGACCACTAGCTCATCACAAGATGATCAAATCAAGTTGTGGTATACCAATTATAAGATGAAAGACCATAATAAGAACAACTACCCTCAAAGGAATGTACATACATTGATTCTCAATTATGAAGTTTATCATGAGGTGCATGATATTTTTAACTACCCTTTATTGTAATGTGATAGTCAAGTCAACATAACCACCTATTACCGATTATGTGATGCATGTACTCATACCATGAATAACTACTATGTAATTGATGAGATGCATGATAGCATGGGGAGAGATGCATGGTAAGAAATTATATTAGAAAAAGGATATAGAGCCTAAGGAAATTAGGGCTATGACCAATAGAATGCAAGTTATGGGATACAACGAGGTGCCCAAGGATGAGGTGGTAGATATGGTGGAGGAAGGTCTTATCATGATCAATTTTATAAGTGTGTTTTGATTGATCACTATCATAAATGACTATCTATGCATCCAATGTGTTCATATTATTGAATAACACATAAGGTCAAGGAATGCCTTGACTTATACAAAATTTTTAACCAAGGTAAGCTTGACATAGACAAGGGCACAAGGATGATCATGCATTATCCTAAGGTGGAAAAATGGACTCCAAAGGCACAACCAATATTTACAAAGCTAATCAAATTACATACAACTACTTGGAGTGGAATCACCAATCAACTTCCAATTGTGTCAATATTAGAGTTGTGCTTAGAATATGGGGAGCTGAGCTACATTGAGTGCATAATACATCCTAAACCCAAATTTGTCCATTATCCAAACCTTACACACCAAAAATACATGTTATAGTAGTCTATGATAATAATTTATAAACTACAAGGAGAGCTCTAATTAGTGTGAGGCCTAGAGGTGTAGGTTGCCACCTCTCATAAGTAACAAGATGGTGATGAAGCTGAAGTGAAAGAACTAAAGGAGATCTTGTACCTCCTAAAAAAGGAAGATATGTTTCCCATATTAAATAGTTTAATTTTATAACATGTAGGGTAGAATTCATTTAAATTTATCATGCCATACATGGAAAGGGTGTGAGAGGTTAAGAATACCCAAAATGTGGAGTATGACTAAGAATTCTTGGTGAATGCCACCATCGATAGATGGTCTGTCTATAAGTTCCCCATCAACATAAGTGTTGAGATCAATATCTTGACCAAGAATGCATGGGAGAAGATGGGTAGGCTAGCCCTAAGGCCTTCCCCCCATGTGATTTTTATGGCTAACAAGACTTAAGCATAACCAATCATTATTTTCTGAAGGGTGCCATTATAGATATTATGGGTGCTAAATTCCACATTGACTGTAAGGTAATCAAGTTGGCTGAACAAGATAATTATCTAGTGATTATATGAAGGCCATGGTGCTATGCAAACAATGTTGATATGATCTTCAAGAAGTTATATATGACCTTTGATAATGGTAAGGAAAGGGTAGTGATTCCCATATCAAGTTACCAAGGACCCCCTATTTGGAAAGCATTAATCTTGAGGATGAGATCAACCATATATATAACATGATGGTGCAAGGCATCAATAATATCAACCCCACTAATTAGGTATTGCTCTCTTAGAAATATGGGTAGCTAACCTCAATAACTATCGATGTTGCTTATGATTGATGGGTTGAAGAGGCTTATGAGTCCACTAGTTTGAGATACCACTTGGTGTGCACAAAGGCATTGAAGCTTGTGAGGATTATCTAGGTCTAGATTGATCACACTCTAAAATAATGGGTCCCCTTGCATTGAGAAGCAAGGAAATAAGGTATTACACCTAAGAAAAGGTAAGCTTATGGTGATCCCAAAATTTAAAAGGAAGTAACCTAGTATAAAAGTATGTCCATGATCTCAAATCATACACCCCAAATAAATAGACATAACGGGCATACTAGTGTATACATTAAGAAGCACTACCACTCATTTGTGGGTAGTTTAAAAGTCTAACTTGCCAACTTGGCAATATGTGAAGGTACCCATTTACACTATATTAGGGAGAAGTAAAAGGACTTGGATATGTCAACATATTTTGGTGACTCTGATCCTATAGTACATGTGTGCCTATGTGAAAAGACATGGACTAACTACAACATGACTACCCCAAAGAACTTATGGGTGTATGCCTTCTATATAAATCTAAATACATGGGCACAAAAAAGGTATATGATAAAAAAAATGCAAGATGAAACAACCAATTGAGATGCGCTTAATGAGAAGTTTGTGCACATGATCTCCTTTTCTTCATATAACTTGGGGTTAATCAAGCCACTATAAGTAATTTGGAGGGTAGTGTTCAAGGACACTACAATATTTGAGAAATGGATGAAAGACATGTTCAAGGAGAAAGTGATGGTACTCCAAAATTTATTTGAGGAATAAATGCTCAATAGAGACTCGAGTGAAGAAGATGATGAAACTTGGAAGGATTTCTATTGGAAAACTCTAATCAGCAAAAGAAAGCTTGTATTCCAAATATATGATAGTACTCTCAGTAAAGAAAAATTGACTCATCTCTGCATATAGACAACTGAGAGAACTCAACAAGTCAAAGAGTCACACTAAGAAAAGAATGAGACCTACCATTCACCACTGAATATCATTAAGGTGGATATTTGTGTAGAAGGAGAACCAAAGATGGCTACTCTAGGCACCTATTGGTCTAACACAGAACTACCATTAAAAGGAAAACCAAAGATGGCTACTCTAGGCACCTATTGGTCTAACATAGAATTAGCATGCATTATGAATCTCTTGAAGGAATTATAAGACTTGTTCCCTAGGAATTATCAATATGTTAAGGGTACCCACCCATCCCTTGGAAAAATGAGCATAAAGATAATCAACAATATAAGATTAGTTAAGAGGCACCCCTACAAGATGAATCCCAACCTTTGTGCCAAGGTCAATAAAAATATCAATGCAATGCTAGCTGGAGGAGTCATTTACCCTATGAAAGAGTCTAAGTGGGTAATATTAATGGTGATAAGCATAAATAAGGATGGGAATATTTGCATTTTCATTGATTATAGAATGTTGAACACCACCTACATCATTGATAAAGTCCTAGATGGTGTCATAGGCTATGAAATATATAACTTCACTGATGGGTTCTCTGGCTACCATCAAGTCTAGATTGAGGAGGAGGATAAACCCAAAATAACATTTTTGATTGATTAGGGATATTTTTATTAAAATATGATGCCCTTTGGACTCAAAAATACACCAACTATGTTCTCTAGAGTGGTGATCACCACATTTAAAGACTTTATCCACAAGTTACTCTAGGTTTGCCTTGATGAATGGATGGTGTATGGCTTCATAAAGGAATATTATGATAACTTGAACCTAATGTTTGAGAGGTGTTGATAGATTTATATATCCTTGAAACCATATAAGTGCATCTTCATGACATTGTTTGGAACCCTACTCGAGCACATCATCTATAAATATGGTCTATTCATTGATCTTATGAAGATTATGATCATCATTCAAATCCAGACTCCTTCCACATAGAAATATATTTGTGCCTTTCTTAGCCACTATGGATATTATATAAAGTTTATAAGGATCTATGTGAAGATTGTGGTGTTGCAAGAAGAGCTCTTATGTAAGGATGGGCCATTCTATTGGGGTGAAGTGCAAGAGGATGCCTTTAAGACTTTGAAGCTCAAATTAGCTAGCACACCTATCTTAAAATTTATTTATTTAATGACCCCATTCCACATGCATGTTGATGTGTTTGGGTATATGATTGGTGCATAGCCTAGTGAAGGTAAAATGGATCACCCCATCTCCTTTATGAGTAGAAAATTGATGAAGGTAGAGTATAATTATACCACAATTGAGAGTGAGGCACTCACCATGGTCTATGCCCTAAAAAAATTTAGATAATACTTTTTAAAAACCCCATTCATCTTCTTCATAGACCATGAGGTGATTAAGTACCTCATGAATAAGCCCATTATCCATGGCTGCATTTGTAGATGGATCTTTCTATTCTAAAAATTCTAGTTCTTAGTTGTTGGCAAGCCTAGAAAATAAAACTTGGGCCCAGACCATTTATCTTGTATAAAATATAACAATGCAACAACACCTATTAAGGATGACATGACAAATTCAAAACTTTAAAAAATATAGCATGCCATTGAGGACTTGGAGGAGATAGCCACTTTCCTAACATTTAGATTTGTAACCTAAATAATGACTACCAAAGAAAAGAAATAGCTCATTATTCATGCCACCCTTTTTCATCTCTTTAGTGGGGAACTATAAAAAATAGACTAAGATAAAGTCCTATGTTGATGTGTCTTAAAATAATAAAGGGACTCCATCTTACATGAAGTGCATGAGAGGGTAGAAAGAGGCCACTACATAAGAGATACAATGGCATGTAAGGTATTACAATCAAGCTTGTGGTGGCCAAGTCTATTTTAAGATGCAAAATACTATGCCAAGGTATGTGACATATGACAATGCATAAGGAATACCAACCATTAGGATGATATTCCCCTCATCCCCATTCTTTCCTAGGCACTATTTGAGAAATGGGCCATTGATTTTTTTGGACCAATTACTCCCATAGCATGGTACATAGGTGTGTGATACATTCTAGTGAACACTGACTATTTGACCAAGTGGGCCAAGGTTGCACCAATTAAACACTAGATATTTTATAGATCCACAAGTGTCATATGGGAGAATATCATAATCCATTATGGGTGACCACTTAGCTTGACTAGCGATAGGGGCACACACTTTATTAATGAAACTATGTGAATCTTGTTGACATAATATATAGTGGTGCACCATAAGATAATGCCTTATTATCCCCAAGTGAATGGTATAACTGAGGCATTCAAAAAGATCTTAGGGATGTGCCTCATAAATATATGTGACATTTGTCACAAAGATTAGGATGATCGAGTGTCAATAGTGCTATGGTCATATCACACAACCTAAAATTACCTAAACAAGGCTATACAATTTTAATTAGTGTTTGGTATTGAGGTGATTCTACTAATGGAGTTATTAGTACCAACATTGTGCATCACATGAATTGGTTGATTGGATGACCAATAATCATTAAATTCAAGACTGTAGGACTTGGAGCACTTATATGAGTTGTACACCCAAGCAAGGTAGAGCCAACAAATAGAGAAGGCACACCAACATATTTGGCATGAAAAGCATATAAATCACAAGGTACTAATTAAAGGGGCATTAGTTTATCTCTATGACTCTAAATATATCAAGTACCTAGATAAGATGTAGATAAGGTGGATGGGTCCATATCTCATCCATAACATATTAGAGATTGGTACATGCAAGCTATGCACATTATTTGGTGAAATTCTCCTTGGGAATTTCAATGGTAACCAATTAAAGCTATATCGGTAATAGGGTAGAGCTTACACCATCAAACACTAAATTATTACTCACAAAGTAGTTTTTTTGTGATGACTAGAATAAATTTTGGTGTAAGCCAAATAAATTATTTATATTTGTGTTATTTTGTATTGTTAATGTGGTAAGTTAATAAGATGTGAATTAAGGCCCTAGTAATTGTTTTTAGCACTTTCATACATAATTCCAATCGAGTGAGTCAAGAACAAATTCTCTGTAAATGCCTGAGGCAAGCCACCTAAGTTATGGGTGCATGAAGTTTACCAGATTCTAACACAAAGTACACCAAATCTTCATACATGAGATAGAGTGATGACACACAACATGATTATGTGAAAGATATTAGACAAGAGTGCCACACTAAAGGACCAATGTAAGGGATTTATATGGGGTAGGAGAGGACAAGGAAAAAAGTAAATATCATAGTGAAATCAAACAAGATAGACAAGTGCACTTGAAATAAAAGTGTAGTTAGAAGAGGAAATGCGACCGAGGCTAAATCATGTGCATGTGAGGTATTGCACCTAGGTTGTCATATTGGAGGTAAATATTTTACCACATAAAAAATCATAGGAGAAGATCATTAATAAAAAATGGTATCCACCCAAAGTAAGGCAGGACGTGACCATTTGAACTACATGTCACTTCATCAAAAAGTTGTTAGAATAATTTAATGAGGTGATAGTGAATGCAAAAATGTAAATAGATTTTATTGGATTTTATGGGTTATAGTGAATCCTAAGGAATATATGTGCCATATGCCATTAATAAATCATAATTAAGGTGGTAGATAAGATTAGAGGTATAAAAGAATGAAAAGTTGACTATTTTTTGTTACAAATCTTGTGATAATTTGAACTAAGAATAGAAAACTAGAGCAAAACTAGTAAACCATAGAGCTAAAACAAGGAGACCCTACTATAGTGATACTTTTAGCACCCCTAAATGCCAAAAGTGAACCATTAAGTAGAGAATTAAATTAATTTCTATGTAATATTAGAATAGAGAGAAGTAAGGGGCATGAATTATGCATTAACTAGGTAGTATAAAAATTAGATTAACACCGAGGCCACTATTTGTAGCACAAAAAGATCAAGAGATAAAGACATAGTTATAAAACTCATAATTGTGAGAATTTCCAACAAAAATGGAAGGCTTTAGCAAGATAAATAGACTACATTTCAACACTAGATGATTTAGGATGGGGAAAAAGCAAATGAGTTTGGTTCCTCAACAAGCATAGAAATAAGCCAAGAAAGTGCAAGTAGCATTAGAATCCACCACAACAAAAATAACAACACCATTATTAGAGGGATTAATCCTTACCAAAGTTGATTCATAGGTGCTTGAGAAGATGTCATATTGGGACATGTAGTTTTATGAAGAGATCTTGATAAGAGAAAACTAGGTGACATTCATGCATAATTATCACATAAAAAAGTATAACCATCATACTTTGAGTAATGATCAAGACCTAGTACAATATTGGGTGTTAGACATAGGGGTAAAGATGGAAGAAGGTGCATCACTATTTTATGTCTCAATCTGGGACAAATTGGTGACCATTGGTGCAACCCAACTCTATGATTTTTTGAGTTTTAGGAAGCTAGAGTAACTCATGTAGTTCCTAATCTCATACATCCATAGGGACTGATTATAATTCATATAGAGGCACATGAAACTATCTACTAGCCTTATTAGCTAAATCATCAAACTCCCAAAATCCAACACAAACATCTACTAGATGATCATAGATGATGCCAAGGTCAACAAGGTCATGAAGTTCATTGAATACTAAAAAAGAGGTTTTACATTCCCAATCAAGGAAAATAATGATCTTGAGATGAGGGTAGCTACACACCTAGTGAGTTTGAAACTATGTCTCACTATTCAATCAGTGGATATCACAAAGACCTACCTATGCATTGCCTACCACATGGCATAAGGGGTTAGATTTAATATCACCAAGTTCATCATAGAATACATAATTAAGAATATGATCAAATTCCATACAACATGAGAGACCTTCTAGTGGGGATCCATATTGATAATAATTATGATGGAGGAAATTAGCATACTTGATGGTGATGAGGATACCCTATGGGTCCTCCTAGTACACAATGACTCCCTAGTGCTAAAATACTAGAATTATACTTACCCACCCTTCCTTCACCATAAAGTACAAATCCATAGGTAATGACACATTCATGAGAAGATCCCCTAGAGCCTATTTGAAATAGTGGCTTTTGCCATTATGAGACACTTCTATTTAGTACAATTGGCACTCAGATGATAATTGCTCCAACTAGATAAAACTTCCATATGCATTTTTAGATAATTAATTCAAAGATGCATTGAAAATAATCCCTAATATGTAGTAGGTGGACATCTTGATGAAGGCCATAGATGTAAAAATACACAATTTGAGGCACCAATATGTGCACCTAAGAGGCAAAAAAAATAAATATGAGGATGACTCAGATGCCACTAATATCTATCCCCTCAAAAGATAATTCATCCTTAGGCATATCGACAATATCTTATATGAGATGAATCCAAGGAAGAATGACATGTATAGACAAAGATTATGACCTCCCCCTTTGGGTTGGTGAAGAAGGATATTTGGAACTAGTAGCAAAAGGAAAATCCACCTAGAAGAAGTAGGGAGAAACCCTAGAGGAAATACAAGAGTGCATCTGATTGAAGATTTCCTCTGGTGATGAAGCCACTCAATTTACACCTAAGAAGAAATTCATGGTGTTCATGATATGGATCACTTTTCCAAGCTAAGGAAGAATAAAAATAAGTTCAAAGGGCCAATGGTAATTCCCATAATAACCTTGGTAAAGATGGAGGCTCCAGAGGTACATGATGTAGTAGAAGTGCAAGGGGTGCATGAAGAGATGGAAGAGGAAGAAGATGGAGGGATCAAGGTATATATCATCCAAGAAAAATAAATAGTGGAAGAATCCATAGCTATATAAATTCATGAGGATCTTTAAGGTGACAGTACTACCACACTTGGGGAAGCAAAAAACCATCAAGTACCCCACCCATAGAACCCATGATTTAGCC